>CABHPP010145009.1:19058-48064 GCA_902168425.1 Peromyscus attwateri
TTACAAATAATACAAGTAAAATATATCATCACAAAATGAAAATATAAACATGATAGAAGAGATTTTAGGTGCTAGAACCAAAGTGAAACCTTTCAAACAGAGGACTCAAAGTTTACTCTGACAGGTCTACTGGGCTTGGCTTTTACACAGAGGACAAAGAATCAGCAACTGAAGGCCATCTTAAAAACTTCCTTCAGCATCAGGTCCATTATGTTGGATTGGAACCTCTTTTACCTTAAAATGATTGTAAATTTGGAAAAATAACACTTCCATATTTATTGTGTTTTTATCTGCTAAAATCAAATAGATAAAATATCAGTGAACTCATAGAGTTTTTTATATAATGCAAAACTATTATGCGTCCATGCTTAATACCTGGTGTGTGTGTGTGTGTGTGTGTGTGTGTGTGTGTGTGTGTGTGTATGTGTGTGTTCCTTTTCCGTGCCCATTTCCTACCACGAGATGCTCCCATTGCTAGAAAATATTCTCAGGGAAATATACTTCATGGCCAAAGAAAAAGTTTTCAAATGTTATCATAAAAATAGCACTTAGTTTATACGATCAGCTTTTGCTGAAATCTTCATGTTCAGGATTTCAAATACCACATCAGAGTTAAAAGGGCTGGTTTGGGATACAGATTTAGTTGATTCCTCACTGCTCAGGGCTTTCCTGTATTGTCAGAGCACATAGGTGTTTACTGGACTTTTGATAGTTTTGCCACAGTGAAGGAAAAGCTTAAAGGCACACACAAGGAGGCCTAGATGACAGATACACAAGGAAGTCTAGACAACAGACAGCTCTAACAGGATCTCGGTTAGCAGTGAAAAGGTCCCAGGTCACCTCTCAAAATTCAACACACTGTGATAGAGAAACATATTATGTTTACCCAGAAAATCTCCATTGACTTTAAAGTCTCTAGTCTTTAAAAGTAGATAAATATAATGGCTTATAAGGAATAGGGAACCTTACGTGATTGCTAAGGACTAAATCATAAACACTCTGAACTGAAAAGCTGAAACCCAGATGTCCTATATTAACACATTTGAAGATAGGGCCCATAAGAGGTACCTAGGATAGAATGAAGCCATCAGTCCTGAACCCAATGGGATTGGCAGTGTGTCTCCACCATACAGGGTCACACAAATATAAACACTCAATAGACTACAGAGGCAATATCTGTGAGCATCCTGGGACTCTAAACTGTGAGAAATTATATGTTTGTATTTGTGGTTACCCAGTCTGTATTTTGGGGGTGGGGGTAAGCCAGCTCTAGTTTATTAACTAAAAAAAAAAGTGTTAATACCCCAAACTATAACACCACCAGAGGAAAATATAGCAAAAGCCCTTCCTGACATTGGTCTGAGAATGGATATTTTAGGTAAGACCTCAAAAGCACAGGCAAGAATAACAAATATTATTACATCAAACTAAAGAGTTTCTGCACTGAAAAAGAAATAATCAACAAAAATAAATGCTGACCAGAGAATTAGAGCAATATTTTAAACATATACATATGAAATATACATAGTATCACTGGTTAATGTCTAGAATATAAAAGGAACTCAACTCAACAATACAATGAGTTATTTAAAAGAGGACAAGAGACGTGAATAGATATTTCTCAAAAAAAGGCATACAAATTACCAACATGTATGTGAAATAATATTGTTCAAAGCATGGAGAAATGCAAAGTAAAACCATGGTGAAGCATCACACACCACTGTAAAGACAATATTACCAAAAGGACAAGCAAAGTAAATGTAGGCAAGGGTATGGGTAAAGGGGAGCCCTCATACACTGCTGGCAGGAATACAAATATAAGTTAAATAAACAGTCATTAAATTAAAAGGAGTTTAGTGAATATACAGTTCATAATTCATTTCTCAACATATTAAAACTCAGAAACCCAACCCCTGTGCCATTTGCTGTGGAATATTTTAATCATTCTCTCTCTTGGTTTCAGGGAAGTGTTTTTTGCTTTGGATAGACATAAGACAGAGAAATAAATTCCCCCTTGTCTAATTAAAGGTATAGTTAATTTATCCCCATTTTTGCAACACAAATAGCAAAGTTCTGATTAATCAGCTCTAGAGCAAAAGTAAACACTGTGCTTCACTTAATTAAAAATTAAATTTCTCTAGAGGGTTGATTACGGCAGGGAGTCCGGATATGCCTCTGCTAAATATGTGCTACTGGCAGGACAGTGTTACAGACAGGCCATGGGGACTTGTGCATCGGCACAAACAAGAATGTGCCCAGACATTCAATTAGAATCTCCACATTTTCATTCTCAATAAGGAATGGGTGAGGAGAGAGGACTAAGGGCATATGCAAAAAATGAAATTATTGAGACCTAGGTTCTACTTCTAGTTATTATTTAGAAGAAACATTTACAGATAATCCCCAAAAGGAAAAAGCCAGGTAAGCTATACACATATACAGCCACCATGCACAATCTCAAGTGGCAGAAATAGATAGCATTCCCGGTTTTACGACAGCATAATTAACAAACATCATGCAATTACTTCTACACTATATCTAATTGCAAATAGCCATTCCATCAAGAGGACCATTTCGTTTTATAGTCCTGGGTGCACATGAAACTCTTAACTTTCTGTTTCTGAAAAAGGGGCGGGGGGAGAAAGAGAGAGAGATACAATCTAGTTACATGACTAATAAAGATTTAGCCATTTAGGTAGATATCAAAGCTCTAATTGATACAAGGACCAGGCAGATAACATAAAGAGAAAAGAGAGTTGATTAACACACACATACACACACACACACACACACACACACACACACACACACACACAACTTCAAGAGGCTGAAAGGGGTGATCCACTGTGGAAGACTGACCCTCTTGGTTGTAGGAAGGAACATGCATCCTAAATGTGATTTTTTTTTTCAAATGAATGTGAAAATACTAGTTTTCACATGCAGCACTTTCACTTTTGCATGCTTAGTGATTATAAAGCTAAGCTTGGAGTGAAGCCTTTGTCGCATCTTCAGCCATCAGCCTACTTCCCCTTTGGCCCCCATGTGTGATCTCTACTAGAAGCAGTAAATGTCAGCAATTTTCCATATTTATGCAAGTATCCTGGTACAGTAGAATGAAGCCTGAACTAGACTTCTGGAGATTCCCTGCTAGGTCCTACATACACACTCATAAACGACATGGCCTCCATCTAAACTCCAGGCGGATCACATGGCATCTTCTGTACTTCCAATTTGCTTCGGCAATGATGTTAACAGCACTCCAGCAAGCTCACAGAGAAGCCTTAAAGGTCAAATCATCCAGCTCCCTTCCTAGTATCTGAACAATGTCTATCCACATTGATATTTCAGGTAATGTATTGGTTGCCACCCCACCCCCAAATACCCATACACCAAAATCCTAATCACAAATGGGTTGATATTTGTAAGTTGAGTCTTTGAAAGCCATTAAGTCATGAGGGTGGAGGAGTCCTCAGGAAGAGTAATGAAATTGTTTCTTCTATGCTCTTTGCCTCAGAGACACACCAAGGAGATTGCTGTCTATAATCCAGGAAGAGGAGCCTAGCCAGTACCCCATCATGCTGCTGCAGACTTCACAGACGCTAATCTCCAGGGAAGTGGAAAATAATTTTTTTGTTGTGAGCAGTATGTGCTTCTTGTTATAGCAGTACGGCTACACTAATACAGCAGACACCATGGCCATGCATACTATAGATTCACGCATGGCCTGTGCTTACCAGGCAGGGTCTTGTGCTTGGTTTAATGTTCTTCTGCCATTGGTTCAAATTTTTTAAAATAAGTTATCACATAGTCACCATATTTTTATGCGTGGTCTACCCATTATATATATTCAGTGCTGATCTCTAATTTAGGGCCCAATCTCTGATCAATATTCTATTCTATCCCAATCTTCATTATATGATCCTGTGGATATTTTATTAACTCTCAATTTTATTTCAATCAAGACTTATTTACTCATTTACACCAAAGCATCTACTTTTCCAAAGTGGCCAGAATATAATCATGGTTTCCTCAAAAAGTTAAGAGAATAAAATGATCTTTGAAAAGGCCTAAGAGAACACTTCAGCAGGTAAAGATGTCTGCCACCAAACCAGAAAAACTGAGTTGGATCCCCAGGGCCAACAAGATGGAAGGAAAGAATGAATGTCCACTAGCTGTCCTCTGGGCTCCTCCGGCCTCCACACACCATGGTGTGCACACCCACACACATAGATATACATACATTTGTATTTATAGACATATATGCACGCACATTAAATAAACAAATAATAAAAATATGTAACATGAGCATGGAATGTTAAATGCCAAATTCTTTTCTTAGTATACATCATGGGTTAAGTAAATACTTTTCAGTGTGGTTTAGTCTCCTCCAAAAGCAGCATGCTGCCCAGGAAACACCATCCTCTGCGCTAACTTTCTTGAAATGTGAATGAATGCACTTCGAGTGTTTGCTTCACTTGAAACACAGTTCAAAGCAGCTGAACTTATGAAGAGATTATCAAAAAGACATCCCTAATAATGTGAGCTTAGAATTGCTTTCTCTATATCTAGCTAAAAAATTAATATATACACTTCACCAAATAAACTTCATAAAAATATACACATTGTTGGGACTACAATTCATTGTTTTTATTAAAATTAATTTTGACCTTGAAAATTATTTAAAGTCATTATGGCCTTCAATAAATATATTTCAATACCAATAAGGAAATTCCTTATTTCTCCGATTCACTAGAACAAAATGAAAGTCAATACATTTGCAGAAAAGTTACCTTTTAATATCTTTGTACTCTGAGACCTTGTTTCCAGGAAGCATCTGAAGAAATTACCAAGAAGGTTACTCTACATTTTAGTAAAGAATAAGTTTGCAAACATTTTGATATAGGAATTTCATTTTTTAGTAAAAGAACAATTATCATTTTCTTAAAACAACAATAATTCCTTTCAATTTCAATGCATTTTTTACTTTACAAACTATTTTCATCATCAAAGTTTAAGATCCCTTATATTACTTATTTATTTATTGTGATAATTATAGTTTCTTATTGCAAATAAAGAAATTTGACTTTGAGAACCTTTCTGATCAGTGTTCTGACTTCTTTACTGTCAGATAACTCAATATTAATATGTGAACAGAGTATCTGTTTTATTCCTGGTTTGTTTCAAAAGTTACATTGTAATAGTTAACTGTGATGACAATATAATTCCATATTGTAAACACTAAAGCATATTATCAGATTTAGAATGCAACCATTTGTTTAGCTCACACATGCACAGGTAGTCTGAGAGTTTCACTGACCTGTGTCTATAGTGCAGGCTAGCTGATGTCTCATCTTGGCTCAGTGCTGTTAGTGATGGTCCTGACCCATTTGTCTCTCATCCTCTCCTTGGAACTGGTGAGTTTGCAAATGCATGTTTTGCTCATGTTGATAGCAAAAATCACTATCAGAAAGCAAAGAGATCGATTTCCTGGTGTCTTGACTTAGACTGGCCCAGACTCACTTTCACCTAATTCCATTTGCCAACAGAACATATAGGCAACATTTAAAACATGCTGGAAGTCACTGCAAAGACTAGAAACAAATGAGGGAGGATGAAGGGAAGTGAAGAATAAGAGGCAAAAAATTCATCTCACAATGTTGTTTATGTCTTTGTGTCCCTCAACCTCCTTGTTTCCCAATACAAATAAATAAATAACAGGAAAACATCTTAAAAGAAAATAAAGTCATTAGAGATGTGGAGTCACAGTAATTGCAAAATCATGTGAACACAGACTTATACTCATTTGAGAGATCATGTGTCTAGTATCATGATTCAGTCATAAAACAAACATACAGAGTTCAGAATTTATTATCATCTGTTAGTCTGCATTCACTTCATTTCTCTACATGAAGACCTGGTCCTTACAAAAATTGCCACTCATGTCATGGCACTGACTTCTGTGGAACATGAGCTTATATGTTCTTTGAATGGGAAGAATGTTTAACCTGATTTCATCTCCTCAGGGATACTGTGTTCTCTCTCTAAAATATTACTAAACATAATATTACGCATTGTCTGTGGTTAAATTCCTTTCAGGGCTCTTCCAAATTTTTGAATATTCAAACTAGAGTGATAAAATTTGTGAACAGTTCTGTATTTTAGTATAATAATAAATTTAAAATCTCGCCATTACATTTTCACTTAAGGTTGTATGTACTTTACAAAAAAATTATCCAGATAGAAATCCCCTCTTCTGACATGTCTTCTTAGAGGCTTACTTACTTATTTAGTTATTTATATTCTATTATATTTTGTCATATTTTTGAGTCCTGAGGAAAACATCCTACCTCATACATAAACTAGCTGATTTTAATATAAATCTGAAGAATGGATTAAGTGTGTATTTAATCATAAGTGAAATATGCTACTTCATTTAAGCATAAAATCATCTAAATGAACCTTAAGTTATATGATTATAACAATTTAGTGAAACTTTAAAGAATTCATTTCCATTCATCCGTGACTACATTAACTATGTAGTGGAAATTCAATGGAGATGTTGGAAAGAAACATTTTATGAACAATGGGGAAACTATGATTTTAGGGAAATATTGATTTCCTTCTTTCCTATAGGAGCAGATGCAGAGACCCACAGCCAAACATTAGGCAGAGCTCGAGGAACCCGTGGGAAAAGGGGGAGGAAGGATTGAATGATCAGAGGGGTCAAGGACACCAGGAGAACATGGACCACAGAATCAACTAAACAGGGCTCACAGAAGCTCACAGAGACTGAAGCAACAGCCAGGGAGCCTGTATGCATCTGAGCTAGATCCTTTGCATATATGTTATGGTTGTGTGGCTTGGTGTTCTTATGAGGCTCCTAACAGTGGGAGTGGGAGGGTGTCTCTGACTCTTTTTTCTGCTTTTGGGAACATTTTCCTCCTACTGTGTTGCCTTGTCCAGCCTTGATGATTTGTGTCTAGTCTTTGTATTTTGTTGTGCCCTGTTCGGTTGATATCCTGGGAAGCTTCATTTATGAAGGGAAATGGAGAAGGAGTGGATGTGGGGGAAAGGGAAGATGGGAGCAGGGGCTGGGAAGAGTAGAGGGAGGGAAGCGTAGTCGGGTTGTGTTGTATACAATTGGCGAGAAGGAGGAGGGTTTATGTGAGCAAGAGTTGTTGGGACCAGGGATGGATGGAATACAGGGACGAGTGGCCAAACGAATGAAAACACATGAACTGTGAACCAATGGCTGAGGGGCCCCCAACTGGATCAGGCCCTCTGAATGGGTGAGACAGTTGATTGGCTTGATCTGTTTGGGAGGCATCCAGGCAGTTGGACCGGGTCCTGTGCTCAGTGCATGAATTGGCTGTTTGAAACCTGGGGCTTAGTAGAGACGCTTGGCTCAGCCGGGGAGGAAGGGACTAGACCTGCCTGGACTGAGTCCACCAGGTTGATCTCAATCCTCGGGGGAGTCTTTGCCCTGGAGGAGATGGAAATGGAGAGTGGGCTGTGGGGAGGGGGGCGGGGCGGGAGGGGAGAGGATGGGGGAATCCATGGCTGATATATAAAGTTGAATTTATATTGTAAAATAAAGTAAAATAAAAAATAAAAAAGAATAACTTTTTAAATGCTATAATATATGAGTTCCATGAAATAACTACGAAATAGTAATTCTTTCTTAAGTAACCAGTGTATTCTTTTATAAGTTCGTGATTGTAAAACAGAATAAAATACTAAATGGGTGATAATAGCAAATGATGCTCACTATGCATTATTGTTTTCAACATAAGAAATAAATTATTCAGACCCTGAGTTCTGAAATAGGGAAGGAATTTTGACTTCATGAGCATTTATTCAGTAATGTCATTTCATCATATGGCTTATTTTCTGAAGCCATGACTGGCTCATCTTCAAATTGAGCACAAAAGTACCCTAATATTACACTGTGAGGAATTGAAAGGGTGTCTATAGCATGAAATCACTGCAAATCAAACTGAACACTAGACAGACTTCTGCTGTGCTGTGTAACAAAAAGCAAATTGGGTATCTGAGAAACTGAACACTGCCTAAAAAGTCAATGTATTTCCTGTAAATAGTACAATTGAACAGTCTGTGATGAAATCCCACCTTTAAGTATCAATAAATTCCTTTGTTCATAATCCTTATAACAATAAATTTGCCGGGTGATGGTGGCGCATGCTTTTAATCCCAGCACTTGGGAGGCAAAGCCAAGTGGATCTCTGTGAGTTCGAGGCCAGCCTGGTCTACAAAGTGAGTTCCAGGAAAGCGCAAAGCTACACAGAGAGAATCCTGTCTAAAAAAAAAAAAAAAAAAAAAAAAAAACAATAAATTCTGTGTCAAAACATGCATTTAGCATAAGAAACAAAGAAAATATATCATTTCTAATATTTAATAAAAACTTTTCCCAAACTTATAATATATACTCTATAACTACAGAAAATTCAATAAAAATGTCCTAACAGTGAGAGCAGTGGCTGTCTCTGACTCTACTGCCTGCTTTTGGGACTCTTTCCTCCTACCGGGTCACCTCCTCCAGCCTTCATAGGAGAGGAGGTGCCTGGTCTCACTGTGACTGGATGTACCATGGCTGCTGGTATTTATGGGAGGCCTGCCTTCTTCTGACTTTCCTTCCCTTTTGTCAGCCTGCTTTTGCTTCCTCCTCCTCTTCTTCCACTGCTGTCCTTGCACCTTTTTCTCCCCAATCAGTGATTGAGAATGTTGTCACTTAGAATATTTTATTGTATACTTATAGTCAAAGAATGAACCTGTCTCAAATCGACCTGATGTTTCATCTACAAAAGTAATTTCCCAGAGCCAGTCTGGATTATATGATGCCTTAGTCACTCTTCTATTGCTTTGAAGAGACACCGTGACCAAGGCAACTCTTTATAAAGGAAAGAAATTGGGGCTTGCTTACAGTTTCAGAGGGTTAGTTCATTAGTATCATGATGGGGAGCATGGCAGCACACAGACAGGCATAGTCCTGGTGCTGAGTGAGAGCTTTCCATCCTGATCCATAGGCAGCAGGGAGAGAGAGAAAGTGACACACTTTCTCAAACAAGACCACACCTACTCACACAAAGCCATACATCCTACTCCTACCAAAAATTCAAGTATATGAATCTGTGGGGACCATTCTCATTCAAACCACCATATCTAGGAAATGTAATCATCCTGCTATATTTTGAAGAACACTCAGGTGATAGAAAGGAACCAAATATTTCTCCCCAAAGTATGGGAGATTATGAGTTAAAGACAATCAAAATGAAAGGGAAGTCTCTGCCTCTAAAATCAGAACAAGAGTCCACAAAGGCAAATGTTTTCTTCCTGATAGACTTCTATCCCTTTTCCACAGACTGATGGGATTTTAAATTGTCTTTACAGTGCTTGTTTTTCACATCAAAAGCATCTGTGGGAGACGTTTTTCCTATAATTTATCTGCCTACAGTTTTCTCTCTTCAGAAATCTGGCATCACTTCTCTTTTGACTTGTCATCTATTAAAACTGACTGTCCATTGTTGAAGTACTATTTAAAGGTGACTCATAAAATATGGCCTTGGACTGCCTTTCTCCCATGTGATGAGGAATTCTGTGTTAATAAAGTTGCTTGTTTTTGTCCTCTTAATTTGTCTTTCGTTGTAAATGTCTGTCCCACTTAAGGAATGTGGAGGGAGCATTATCCATTTTCTTTTTCAGTGATGTATCTAATTATACATCCTAGTTTCACCTTTAATTACTTTGTATGTATTATCTGTACATAAATTATGTGTGCCTGTCCATGTATGCACATTCATGTGTATGAGTGAGGACACACATATAAAGGTCAGAGGACAACCTCAGGTATCAGCCTTCATCTTGTATCTACTTTGAGAGTCTCTTTGCAGTCCTGCACTCTGTACAGAGGCTACCTGGCCTGAAAACTTCTGGGGATTCTCCTGTCTTCACCTACCATACAAGGTACCATACAAGGAAGGACTGGTGTTATTGAGCTACACTGCTTTGTACAGATTTTACATGGATTCTGAGGGCTTGAACGCTGGTCCTCAGGGTTTTTACAGTTAGTGCTTTACTTCCTGAGCCAGCTCCTTAGCCCCAGTCACTGGTTCTGTTGCTGTGGAGTCTCTCTAACAGTAACCCTAAAACTACTGCAAATCTCCAAGATATTCGGTTCTCATAGCCTTTTGGTCTTCCTACTAAGCAACTTGTTTTTGTCTTCCTACTAAGCCATAGTAGTGATCCTGTATAAATTCTGTCTTTTGTTCCTAATTCTTGGATTTTACTAATTTGTGATTTTTTAAATTCATATACAATAAAACTTAAGAAAATAAGAGGAAATATGTATAAACAAAAATTGCAAAGTTATTCCCATGCCCCCCAAAAGGATTACTAGGTCTAAGGTAGAAAACCTTGTTATGGAATGAATCTTGACAATGTCATGGTTTTAATAAAAGTTTTTTCTACCGTATTAAAAAAAATATGTGAATAAATTTGAATGGACATGCATCATTAATATAGCAAAAGTTCTTGAATTTTATTGCTGATGGTTGAGGTTAAGGGTTGTTTCCCATATTCTATTCTTATAAATAGCTATGAATAGACTTATGTTTTGGCACATACTAATTTTTCCCATTCCATGTTTTCACATATTACTGTAGCAAAAAGAATAAATGTTTAAAGACATTTGACATATTTTTCTCTTAAAAATTCAGAAGATTAGATCAATGCACAATTTCATCTATATTAAGAGAATGCAAGTTTTACTTCATTTTTCACTTGCAATTTTTATGAATTTGGTAACTACTAGACTATGATAAATTTAACACACCATATCATTGTTGTTGGATTAATTTGCATTTCTTTGATCAACAGTGATTTAGAACATTTCCCACAGGTTCAAATCCTAGCTGTATTTATTTTATGGCAGTTTTTTATGACATGTCTCTTGTCCCATTAGGAAGCAGGCTGTGAAGCTTGAAAAAGCAGTTTCAGAAGAAAACCATGAAAGGAATCTTTCCACCAGAGATATACATATTCTATGTGACTTGTTTCCATTAATTTTGTATCATTCTCTGTACTTTTAAAGAATTCGGAAGTTACAGTATTCAAGGGGCAATTAGTAAGCTCTCTGTTTCATAATAGATTACTATAATTTGTATTAAATTATGAAGAATTTATCTTCATTCTATCAAAATATAAAACATTAAAGAGTAAATAGGGTTTCCCAATGCTATTGCAACGCTTTCTGTATAAAAACATTGTATTGGTTTTCTTTTGTTAGTGTGATAAAAAATCTGAAGGGATGCTAGCTTTGTCAATGAAAGGATTTTATTTGACTGACAGTTTGGGAACTGAAAGTCCAGACAACATAATGCCAACTTTAGCAAGTGCCTGATGACAAAGAACAGAAGTTCAAACAAGAGAAAGAGATCTCATCACCAAATGGAACCCAGAAAGACTGGGGTGCCACAAGGTCTTTCAGGGCCATCTCCACAGCTACCCAAGTCTCAAATCTTAAAGGACCATCAACTTCCAGTGCTACCACAATCTTACAACATATGAACCTTTAGGAGAAACACATTTAAGTCATTTTCAAGCCATAGAGAACTCTATGACTGGGACTTCACATAGGAAATGAAGAACAAGGGGCTCCATTTATAACACCACTGAACATCTGTCTTCTTTATTCTACTTTGTTTCCACATACATGATAAAACTTTCACAAGTAAGAAAATATCTTTCCCAGTTATTAAGCATAAAAAAATCATCCAAAATTCTATAAATGTGACTGTTTAATGTCACCATTAAAATTGGATTATCATAGAATTCTATTTAGAATATTAAATGGACCATATTGAAGACATAAAGCAGTGGTATGGAATCTGTAACTACTAGCTAGTGTCTAATTTTGAGTATCAAGAAAGGGAGATAATATTTTTCTGTCATGTCCCAAAGTTTCAGACTCACCTATAGAGTTCACTTTAAACTCACAGTCAGCTCTCCACATTTTGACATTGTTTAAGATCATTTTCAGCATCACATTCAATCTTCCACCCATTGTAACTTCCCTTTTGCTTATAATTCTCTGTTCCTCCAATGCGAACAACATATTTTCCTTAGATTCTTACAAGGTATTTAATTCCCACCATAATAACTTCACCACTTCACAGCATTTTGACAACTTCAACACTTTGTTTCAAAGAGTATCCCCACTTTTCGTTATGTCTTCTGCTGTGTGAGGTCTTTCGGTATGCTGTGAATATGTGTTGCTCCCGTTGGTTAGTAAATGAACCTGCATTGGCCTATGGCAGGGCAGGATGGAGCCAGGCAAGAAATCTGAGAGAGAGAAGAAAGGTGGAGTCAGAAGTGATGTTCCAAGCCACCGCCAAGAGAAGCAAGATGTGAGAGAATAGGTAATGCCACAAAGCCACGTGGCAAAACAGAGTAATAAAAATGGGTTGAGTTAAGTTGTAAGAGCTAGCTAGCAAGAATCCTGGCCAGAGACCAAACAGTTTGTAATTAATATAAGCCTATGTATGTTTATTTGGGACCAAGTGGCTGCAGAACACAGGAAAACATACAGCTACAGTCTTCATCTTTTAGGTTGTCATTTCTTTCTGATTAATCATGTTTAAGTTTCTTAGATTCTCTACTCTATGTGCACTACTTCAGAGTAAGACTCCTCAAACACCATAATCTCTTTGTGCTTCAAATATCTCAAAATAAATCTGGCCTTATACTAACAGTTGTATCATAAATGTTTGTCTTGATATCTGCAAAGTTTACATAGACTATCACCTCTCTCTTAAAATAATGTAGTAAAGTATCTATGAGATATTCTCTAGAAATTCATGCTAAATTATGTCCAAGGTAATATATGATCAGGTCTCAACAAAATCTTTTGTTTTCCTGATCCTTGATCCTGAAATGGTCAGCCACTGCTCAAGCATGGAATCTATTGTTATTCTTAGGATTTCATTGGTTCTCCTTTCTGTATCAACCAGCCACTTGACTCAACATGCAATGTGTCTGTTACCACCTCTCTGTTTTCAGGAAGTAAACTTTGGTGTTAAAATCCATTTCCAAATGCTTTCACAACACAATGTATAACACAGCGTGATATTCAGCAAATGTTTTCTACACTAAACTGAAACCACAGCTTCTACCAATATAAAGAAAGGCGGGAAAAGATTCTGCTTTCTAATGCACTAATACATCATTGTCAGTGAAAATCATTATTCAAAGCCAGCATAGTGGTGCATGCCTTTAATTTGAGCACCGGGGAGGCAAAGGCAGGCATCTCTCTGAGTTCAAGACCAGCCTGGTCTACAGAGTGAGTTCCAGGACAGTCAGAATTACACAGAGAAACCCTGTCTCAAGAAAACAAAGGGAAGAAAAAAGAAAACCATTACTCAATAAATTAATGGGACTGAAGAATCAATGTAATCAGGCCCTATCAAGTATGTTTAACCATTTCACAGTTTCATCTTGATAAAAATATAGGTTTATTCTAGTTGAATGAATCTGTCATCTTCTTGATTATTTAACAGTTTTTGTTGGTTTGCTGTAGTATAAAGAGACATGAATAATATAGTTTACATTATTTTCTGATCTGTTCAACAAGGAAACATTGAACAATAGTCATACTTTTAAATGAATTTGAAATACACATAATAATACTTCAAGCTAGTTATGTAAAGCCTATATCTATCACTGTAATGCTCAACTTACTCTTTTAATGTGGGGCCATTCATCAGCATGTTTAAGAGACGTAAGCTTGAAAGTACTATGATTAAACTTTTAATGGCATAATGTTTAATTCCCCCTTGTTTCTTTTAGAACTATTTTATATGTGATAATTCATCAGCAACTTGGAGAAGTGCTTTCGAAAATTACATCATTCAATTCTATATTTCACTATAGTTTAAATTCTGGCAAGTAATTCCTTTGTCAATGATCTTGAGCTTGACCAGAATTATATTTCTATACCTAATGTTCTAGATAACAGTAGTCTTTGATAATGCTCAAATTGGATGCAGACTGTAAACTGTATAAACTATAAGAGTAAACATAAAATTAAAGAATTTGATCAGATTACTAAGACAATATACCTAAGTGTACCCTATAAAACTTGCATTGCATGTGGAAATAAAATGACAGTGATTTTTTAAAGGACAAAATAAGTCATTTACTATTTTTACTGAATAATTAGCTAAGAGATTTTCACTTGTTTTACTTCCTTATAAGCTAATACTGGACTCTGAACATTCATTTTTATAACCGCAGTCTAACCCTTTAATCCTAAATAATGTTCAGCCATCACCTCCTTATCTGAAGGGAAAAGTTTTCTTCATCCTTCCACACTAATCTCAAACTGTAGCACATTTACAAAGTATTTGAGGGTGTTTCTAGGCAGATATTACTACGTGTTGTGTTCTCACACCACTTCTCTCAATGACTGTAGTGCTTATCTTGTTTTATGTTATCTCCCAGCCTGTGTGTTTTCCCTTATTCTTAGACTGTGAGGTTCTCAGAGGCAGAAACTGTATTTCTTTCAGTGCTTCTAATGATAAAGACATACAACAAAATCAGGACGAGTTCCTTGAATTCATAAATGAATGACTATATATTCTATTCTAGGTCTGTGTACAGATGCAGATGTGTGTGTGCGCACACACAGACAAGCATAGCTCCCAGGAAGAACCACAGTACATTCAAAACATTATTACAGCAAAGTTTTGTAGACAACAACAAGAAAAAAGACATTTACCAAGATACAACTATCAAAGAACCACAAGAGATATTGCAATCCCATTAGGTAGTAACAAAGTTCTTACTAGCTTAAACACAAAAAGAAAAGGGAAGGGACTAGTCACTGGACATAAGATGACAGAAAATCAAGTGGAGTTAGATGCCTGAAGAGAAACAGGCCATGTCTCTTGATTTACTTTCAATCAAGAGACAGAGCCAGCTGCAGGCCACATAATGGAAGGCAACTAGGGAATAAATACCCTGCCTGGCTGACTTCTATTACTTCCCTTTATTCTCTTGTTGGTAATCTTTTTTGTCAGTCTTCAGCTGGAGCCTCTTCCCCTAGCCCCAGAGTATTAGTGCTTCAAATCCATCCTGCAGAGGAGCATGAGAGGGTCTAGAGGGGCCGATGGAAGGATCTGACATTACAAGCTAATGTGTTGAAGATTAGTCCAATTAATTAGTAATTATGACATCATAACCCTCTTCTTGACCCAGATTCTGAGTAAAGTGAAAAATAAAGTTCATCTTTCATTAATAACTAGATCTTCGAGTGCTGAGCCTTACACCTAAAAGGCCCTCTCACTACAAGCAGTACAACCACAAAAGAGGACATGAGTTTGAGCAGGGGCTATGGGGAGTATGAGAGGTAGATATAATCAAAATGCTTTGCACTTGTGTATGAAATTCTCAAAAACAGATTTTAAAACATATCTATTTATCTAAACCTAAACTGAAATGGTCCCATCAGCTGCAACAGTAACACAGCAGGATTTAGGGCTTCACCAAGCAAATATCCCCCAGAGGGAGAAAGGACTGACAGCATTTAAGCAAGAACACAGAGAGACTTATCTCAAACAATAACGATGACGCCGCACTGTAACAATACAATACATATACAACGTGCATCACAGTTGGTTTCCCCTCATTTCCTGACTCCAAGCTGTCTACTAGGAAGAGACAAAACCCAGCTTCAGAAGAGGAAGGTAAGCTGCAGAAAAAGTGAAGTACATCCAGGAAGTGTAGCCAACCTCATCCTAGGAAATTAAGAGGGAAAGGGTAGACCTCCACTAGCAGGGTTCGTCCTCCTGTGCCAGGCTGACTGTATAATGAATTTGGCACCAATAAATCAGACTGTTTTGGAAATTGTTGCCTCTGTGTTGGACATTTCTGCCAAGATTAGAATCTGGAATGATGCACATCACTATTTCACATGACGGAGATTACAGTCAACAGGTGATGTTAATGGTGTTGATTTGGAGTATTCCATCTGACATTTAGAACTCCAGCTAGCCCACACTTTGCATTCATTACTCTCTCACTCCCATCACTGTATATATAACGTGACTTTGGCCTTTTGATCTGTATATGTTAATGAGAATCAAAAATTTGAGATGTCATTACAATTAGAATAATAGGATTTTTTAGAGGGAAGAATATGATTTTTCCATCACATAACCACTCTACTCTCCATAAACATATATTCATTACATTATCTATGTCTTTAAATAACAATAGTGTTATAAAATTTGAGATAATTTCAAAGCTAAACATAGTAGAATATTTTGAGAGTAGACCTGGATTTTCAAATTCTAATTGGTTACTACATTTAAAAGGTCTAATACTGGGAGTTGTTTTGGTTTGATTTGGCTTTTTAGTTTTATCCTTTTAAGCTCCAAGCTATGTGTCTTCCTGAAATGGAAGCATAAGAGATCGTTTCTGCATTCTAACCATGGACACCCTATATAACCTGATGGTCTGTTGACCATTCCTCTTAAAGAAATGTTCTTTTACTAGATGTGGTTCATTTTCCCTATGTCTGCCTAATAGTGAATGCTCTTATCAAAACGAATGTGTCTATTTAAAGAGATACTCTAGATAGATGGAACACCAAGACAGGGAAGGTACCACTGACTTTGGTAAAACATGACGTGATGTAGACTGGTGATGGCCTCCAAACAATATCAAATATGTAATATTGAAAGATATTTCATAACTCAGACCTAAATCTAGAATTGGTGTGAATCCTGAGAAATAAAATCCAGTATGAGTAGATTCTTACTGCTTCCTTGAAAAAGCATAATGCTCATAGACTCAGAGTACACCCATATGTAGTCATGGTAAATTTTGAAGCATACCTGCTCTTTGAAACATTCAGTGGAGTCAAGTGGAAAGTTAAAGCATGGATTTTCCTATTCTATGTGAAATTATAAACTTCTCCTCTTAGGTTATCAACAAAAAAAAAGGAGAAGAAGAAGAAGAAAAGAAAGAAAACAGGGAACTGGACCCTCCTTCTCAAGGGCAGAGTAAAAGTCACAAGAGTCTTCATTAGTGAAGGACAACAGTAGTGGCCCAGCGACAACCCCACAGCAGCCGACATCAGCAGAGCCAGCATTGTGATGCTGTGTCTGGGGGCTGAAGCAGGATAATGAGGGAGACTTATTTCTGAGTGCTCATGTGACAGCTATCTGTGGAGCTCTTAGAAATAGCCGAGGGACATGTTGAGAAATGTTAATTTCTGTCATTCAAGCACACAGAGATGATGTCTTGGTAATGTGGATATTTAAAATTGCTCATGATGATGTGTGGTAGTCATAAACTGGGAAGGCCAGAGAACATTTGTGTTACATAAGCCTCATTTGTTATGCAACACAGCCTCATGAAATGCATTTCTCCTTTGCTTTAACAACATTACACACAGAGATAAAAATCTCCATTTTTGTGATCATTTTCCCCCTATGCTTAGGACGAGGTTATAGAAAGTACTATTTAATAAAAAAAAAAAAAAAAAACTCCTTTTCCCAAGAAAAAGATTCGATTTTCCTTTAAATAGATTAGTTGGAAATGTATACATCTAATTCTTGTTTTGTAAACAGTCATGGTGTAGGGATGGACTAATCTACTTAATAAAATATCAATTCAAAAACAAAAGAACAAATCATAAACTAAATAAGTCAGAAAAATGATCGAAATTTCCTTTTAAAGATTCCAGGGAGAATAAAGGTCCTCTGCCATCACTGGATCCCAAGTCCTTATGCCTACCCTTGGTTTGTATTACCCTGATTCTCTTCCATTTGTTTAGTTTTTGAGAGAGGATCTCTGAAGGGAGCTCACGATGTAGAGCAAGGTGTCCTTGAACTCATATAGATCTGCCTGCCTGACCTCCCTAAGTTGTTTTTTTAATTATTATTATTCATCTGTTACTCCTTCACCATATTCCCTCTTCAGTCAGGTATACTCAATCCTGAACATTCAATTTCTTTACAATTGCACCATGGTTTCCTCACACTTAGAGTCTCTGCTATATTGATTTAGCAGGACAACTAAATACAAACAATATATAAGCTGCTAACACCATTCTGCTAAATAGGTTAAACACACAGGTCTTAGACATTATTTCTAAGAATTCTAAGGACATTATTTCTAAGTATTCTGCTGCTCTGGTGATTGCTAAAAAGGATTGCATCACAGATGTCTACTGTGAACATGAATATGTGAACATGCAATGACCTGCTATATCTCATATAGCCAAGACACATATAAAAATAAAATCAAATTCCATTTCTCATCTTCTTACTCTCTAATGGACCTTAAATAAACTAGTTTTTTTCATTCATATTCCATGATTTGATTGCAACCAAGTGTTTCCCAATCTTAAAACACAATCAGTCAGATTTTCTCCACTTGTAGATCTCACTCTTTCAGCAATTGTTTGATTTTCTCCATAACCCACTGGACAGGGTCAGTGATTTCACCTCCTCAGCACCTCCAGTAAAACTGTGTCTTACAGAATTGGCTCAGGTCCACGTCAGTTGATCTCTAAAATGTTTCCTCTTCAGTCATCTAGTTTTCACACCACAAGTCCAAGTCTACACCATCAATGCAAGCCAACAGAGAAAACACAACTTATTTTCTCACTGAAGGAAGTTTCCATTTCAGAAATGCCTCTGTGTGTGTGTGTGTATGTGTGTATGTGTGTGTGTGTGTGTGTGTGTGTGTGTGTGTGTGTGTGCATGATCACATGTATGGGGTGAGCATGTATGTCTTTGTAGGGAGGCCAGAAGTCAACTTCAGATGTCTTTCTTCATGTACCTCTTTTTTGTGACAAAGTCTTTCTCTGGGATCTCGCCTCCCCAGGTGGATAGGCTAGCTAGACAACAAACCCCAGAGGTGCATCTGCCTCTGCTCCTCAGCAGTGAGATTTCAAGCATGCACCATGATGCCCAGATTGTTTGTTAACTTTTTTTTCACTTTTTAGTTTGAGATTATAATTGAATTACATCATTTCTTTTTTTTCTTTCCTCCCTCAAAACTATCCCATACACCCCTCACTGCTGTCTTCAAATTCATAGCATCTTTTTAAAATTATTTTTACACGCATAAATGTCCATACATATATGTTCCTAAATACAACCTGTTCAGACTGTACAATGATACCTTTCTATTCGTTTCCAGGGCTGACAGTTTGACAATCAGTTGATGTGCTATCCCCAAGGGAAGGCTGCTTCTCCCATTCCCAGCTTTCTTTGGTTATCTACGGTTCTGCGAGTAGGACTGAGGCCTGGGGGCTTCTCTTCATCCAGTTTGGCATGTCAGCTCATACTTGGGGAGTTCCATTAGTGAGCGTCTAGGGGTGCTGCTTCTGGTGGAGACACACTCTCATAGCAAACTCCTTGATCTGGCTCTTACAGTCTTTCCAGCCTCTTCGCCTGTGTTTCCTGAGCCTTAGGTGTGAGAATGTTTCATAGATATATGCATGGGGGCTGGGCTCTTCAACTCTTCGTTTTGATTGTTGTGCTTTCTGTAATGGTCCCCATCTATTTCACAAAGTAGTTTCCTTGATGCGGGTGAGGCCTACACTTATCAGTAGGTATAAGGACAAATATTTATAGATTCTTGTTAGAAATTATGCTGGTCTAGTAAATTAGTGGTTGTTGATTGTCACCCAAAAACCATAAATTCACTAACACTGAGCAGTTAGCTAGGTTCCCAGTACTAGACATAATCTCCCTCTTGTTGAATGAGCCTTAGGTCCAATTAGAGAGCTGAGGGTTACCACCAAGGTTACCGCTACTGTGCACTTAGGGGTATAGTGATGTGGTGGTTGATGTGATTCATAGGCATCAGAATTGGGTAGGACTGTTTGTTGCTTCCCTCCTTTGGAAGCTTGTGTGGTACCTTCTGGTGCCATAAAAACAAGTCTGCAGGGAGAGTGTTTGCGGGTCAGTTCCATCTGAGGCTCTTCTTCTGAAGTGAGTGGTGTCCTCAGCAATAGATGTAGCTGGGTTTTTTTACTCTGCTCTTTGAGGCCCACCACAGAGCTCCCAAATAAATACATGGAGACTTATTCTTGCTTATGAATGCCTGGCCTTAGCATGGCCTGTTTCTAGCCAGCTTTTCTAACTTAAATTATCCTGTTCCTCTTTAACTATGTAAAAATCCTCTGGGATTTTTACCTTTCTTCGTTCTATATATCTTTCTTTCCTTCTTACTCTGTGACTGGCTGTGTGGCTGGGTGACTTACCCCTGGTGTCTTCCTCTCCTCCTTTTCTTGCTCCTCTCCCCTCTTCCCTTGAGCCTAGATTTGTCCTCCTATTTATTCTCTCTGCCTGGCAGCCCTGACTATCCCTCTCTCCTGCCTAGCTATGAGCTTTTTAGCTCTTTATTAGACCAATCGGGTGTTTTAGACAGGCAAAGTAACACAGCTTTACAGAATTAAACAAATGCAGCATAAAGAAAGCAACACATCTTTGCAACATTAAACAAATGTTCCACAGCATAAACAAATGTGACACATCATTAACTAATTTTCCACAACAAATAGGCACTTACCTTCTACCCCTGTGGATGGAACAAGAGCAACAACAATAGCATGTATGGTCGGGGAGTCTCTGGGACATCCCAGATCAATAACTCATAAGGGGGCTTCTCATATATAGTATTGGAATTTTTAGGTTTTCTTTGGCTCTTGGAGATAGCACCATCAGTTCAGAAACCCAGCTACCACCAAGAGCCTATCCAGGGCTTTGAGTGGGCACTCCCCAACATCTACCCCATCTATGATCTGCGGGAGCATGTGGAGGTTGCTAAGGAACCATAGCCACAGGATCTCCATGACTCAGGACAACTTTGGGATATCAGAGAGGAGTTTTGGCAAGGGTCCAGTTTTGATGGTGTACCAGAAGCTAGAAGCCTTGAACCTGACCAACAACATATTAAATAATGAACATTTGCAAGCAAAGCTGTGTGGACAAAAGAGTCTACTGCATTATACACAGCAGCTTCAAATGCCACCAAGATGAATAACGAGGTGATGGAGAAGCAGAGGAGCAAAAGGAGGTTTTTGTTTGTTTGCTTGCTTCTTCTGTTTTGTTTTATTTTGTTGTGTGTTTGTCTGTTTTTTAATTAATATTATTCTTTGAATTTTTATTTTTTTATTTTTATCTTATTTTTATTATTTCTCAGTTAGTTTCCCTTTGGGATGGGCACTACGAGGGTGAAGGGTGGATGATACGGAGGGATTAGGAAATGAGTGGGATTGGGATGCATGACGAGAAATTCCCAAAGAATCAATAAAAGATTATGTTAATAAAAAACTATACCTGTATGTTTAAGCCAGCTCTTTACATGAGTGCTGGATATGCAACATAGTTATCCATGCCTGTGTGATATTTTACTATTGCTGGCTCTGCAGCTGGGATCTCGCTGTCTCTGACCCCAGGGGCAGTAGGTGGGCAGATGCAGAATCAACCGCACAGATTCCAGGGAAATGCAAGCAATCTCGTTAATTAAACAAAAGGCTGAAGTATTTATGTGGGGGGGGGGGCTCTGCTTCCAGCTGCCATGCTGTTTCCTGGTTGGCTCTGGGCTGCATGTCATCCTCTTTTGGTTTGGAGTTTATGGGTCAGGTTTCACCTGGCCAGAGTGCTCTCTGTGAATGTCACAGCTCTTTGTTTGCTGAAGGCATGGCCTTACCAACCTCATTTTACTGTCTGGGTTAAGTCCAATCAGAGGAATGCCTCATTTTAGGATGTTCAGAATAGTGCATAATCCCCTGCCATCTGCCTACACACTTCCCACTCTTCCTTCTGAACTCAAGCCCAACAATAGCAACCTCTGAAAATTCCCAATGCAGTTGTGCTGTGTCATACTCCCATGACATCCTATCCTTTATATTGGGATCTTGCTTAGACTTCCCATTGACCAGAAATGTATCTATTTCTCTTCAAAAGCTCAGGTCATTCCTCCCCTACCTTGTCTATTTTCAGCAAGCCAGAAAAATGTCACTATTAGAAAACAGCAAGAAAGAGTAAGATTACAACCTAGGCTGGGACTTTAGAAGCTATGTGCTAGTTTAGCTTCTTCCTGTCTCATTTCTTACCTTCAAAACAGACAGTGGAGGTGCAAGGCTTCAGTGTCATAAGCACCTGTAAATGCTCATTTTCAATCATACCAGAATGTACTTTTCTGTTTAGTGTAATAGTCTATCTTCTCTCCTGGATACTCTTATGAATTTCTGTGTCTATTAGAGAGCCTAACAGTATGACTATCATTTAAGAGCCACCATATATATGTGTGTGTTTGTATGTATATAGGTCTCTCACATATGTGTGTGTATATATATATATATACATATATATATAAGACACAGACACATATGTATGTGTGTGTCAAACATATATATGAAAATAAATTCCCACTATTTTCATAAAGACATCAATATATATCAGTCAAGAACTCAGGCTCCCGCCCCACAGGCTCATTTGATGAAAGTCTTTGGCCCATCTCCAGTTGCAAAGACAGAAAATTCCTAAGTCATTACTTTGGGACACAACAAAATAACTCTGTGATGGTCAGGGGACTCACAGAGGACAAAATATTTGTCTTTGACTGAATGGTCACAGATAAAGAAGTACCTAAGTAGGTCCTTGATTTCTCACTTCAGAAGACCCATTTCCAATCACACATATCAAACTTGTTCTGAAACCAAAAATTACATGCTTTCCCATCTCTGTGTCTACTGCTTTGTCATTGGATCCCTCAGACACGATTTTTCCTGATGTTCAACTGCTATCATCTTCTGGTTAATGCGTCTTTGAGTTGACAGTAATGCACTACCCCAGAAGATGTTCCAATTTCAAGTTCTACTGATCATTGTTCTCAGGATCTTCTTATGCATGCCTACTTCAGGGTACTGCTCTTAGATTGTAGAGTTACTGACTATTCTACTAGGTAAACTAGAAGAAAGGAAATATTTTAACTAATATTAATCAGTTGATCATTGTGCTCATCATTATTCTAGACACCTAACACCTAGTGCATTAATTCTTATAACTCAGAGGGCTGTTTTATCCCCCATTTATGTGTAGGGAATCTGAGGTACACAGAAATGAAATAGTTCACCTCAAAAGTATTATTTAGTGAGATAAGTGAATTAATTAATATGGCTTATCATTCTTCATTATGAAATAAATTTAACTTTGTTTACTTTAATGTTAAAAGAAAATAATTTGCCCAGGAAGTATCAAATAATTGTTCATTATTATACAGATTTCAGTTTAAAGTGGTACTAGACAAAGGCCATAAGATATGTAATGTTCATCTAACTAAAAAATATAAGTGTGGAAAATTGTCCCTCAGTCTCAGTGGAGTTCTAGGGAGAAAATCCAACACAACATAACCAGTGGGTGCACAAAGTTCCTATTCTTATATATACTAATGATAATAGTTGTAGAAAATATTAAAATAAAAATACACCTCAAACCAAATCAGGTGTACCCTTGGGACATTTTTGTTAAATCCTTCTCCTTACCAGCCATTCCCTAGCCCCTACTCCACTTAGCAGCCATATTGTCATAGAAAAGAAATCTCTGGAAGTTGATTCATCTGCTAAATTTAAAGGAGATAGCTTTGCTGTTAAATTTAGTGACCATTTGACTCTCTCATAATATATTAGAGAATTGTGTTAACTACATTGTCTAGGTGCTTCTAAAGCTGGGTACAGTCTAGATAATTTAATAGAAAACTGAACATTATACACGCATTTTATATGGGACTAACAAGAGTGTATAACAACATCATTTACTGGAGTGTTAAACAAATATAGCTCTAGCACTTGGATTATTGCCTAGTGCAGGAGACATGGATCAGACCCTGAAGAACTCTGATTAAACAGAAATGAAATTTGTCATTGAGCTGAGGACCATAGAAATTGCTTTTTTGTTGTTTTTTACAGAGCACACTGTGGTAGATTTAATAAACTAAATGATTTATGATTGCTTATATACAATCACATCTCTCACATCTTCCAAGGAGGAAGAATAAAAAAATCTATATCAATATTTTTGCAACAAAAATGAGGAGAGGGCAATCATTCTGCTGGCTTCCTCTAAGAGTAGAAACAATATTAATAACCCTCATTATTTTAGGAAACAGAAGATGTGATCTGATTCCATTGAAAAGTGGCAGTGTAGGAAAATACTTCACTGACTCCAAAAGCAAAGTCAGTAGTACACATACATTTGCATAGCTCTCATATTTGGAGGGATTTTATTATCTTTGGCCAAGTTAGGAACTAAGTTTTACATGATGTTAATAATATTTTCCCATGTCACTCTTAAATATTAAATCAAGCTATGCAAAATATGGACATTATATTCAGCGAAAATGCTGCAGACTTTATGTTTAGATGCTCAAGTATGAGGAGAATCGATAGGCTGGTTATTCTCCACTTGCCACACTACAGCAGGTGAACACAGGGAAGCTGTTCTTCATGGTTGGATCAGTAGATTTCCTTCTCAGTGAGAGCCCACCAGAGAGGGCATTTTGAGTAGACTGGTGGCAGTCTGGAGCGAAAAGGAATCATAAGTCTCCTCCACACTTCTTCCTTTCTTTGGCACTTCATTTCTTAAGATCTCAATAACATCCGCAAATTCAATCTCTTAGCATCAGGGCTTCCTGGGTGGCTCCAAATTTTACAGACCTTCATGATGGTCTTTCAGTTGTGTGGTGTCATGCCTAAAAGCAGAAATAACCTCCTCTTCTAACTAGTCTTACTAGTCAAGAACATCTCTTCTTGGTTCCACTGACCATATGTACATCTTTGTAAGTCATCGATTTTTTAATATTTCTTAGCCTGATTACACTGAGGCAAATTCTATTTTCTGTTCAGTTGTTGCTTGCTACAGTGAGGTTATGTGGGTGTTACAATTTGTTGACAGTGTCAATGAATGATATAACCCCAGAATCCCTTCTCTTAGCATGATAAACTTCTCTGAGGCTATCTTCTCTGAAGGTCACTTCACAGGCACCATGCCCATAACCTGTGACTTCTCATTTAACTGCATTCCTAATGCCATGTAAAATCTTCATCCTCTCGCATATTCTAAAATATCTAAAGAGTAATTACGGCACTCAATACAATACAGATGCTATTAAATAGTGGTCAGATTACATCGTTTAGAGAATAATGACATGACATCAGCACATGCTGGTGCAGATGCAATATTTTTCAAAACTTTTGATCCATGCTTTATTAAAACTACAACTGTAGAATTCATGGCTAACAAAGTTGATTATACATATGTTCACTAGCACAACAAAAAAGACCCAATTCAGCATAACATTCTATCTATTTTGAATATTTCATTATATTGGGGGTGAGTAAATTTTTATTAAATGAACAAGTGCAATATGTATAGTATGTTGTTAACATGTATTAGGTTAATTAACTTTGAGACAGGACTCCTGCTCTTTATTGTATTTTTTAAGTATGAAAACTTCATTTTCATTCCAGTCTCTAATATTTTAACAAAATAAAATATAATAAGAGAAAACAAAAAAACATCACATTGAAGTTGAATAAGGCAAATCAAAATAAGAAAAAAAAATCCCAAGAGAAGGCACTAGAATTAGAGACCCTCTTATTCACATACCTGGGAGTCTCATAAAAATACTAAATTAAAAGCTATAATATATATTCAAAGAACCTGGTACAGACCCATATATGCCCTGAGCTTGCTGCTGTAGTCTCTGTGAGTTCATATGAGCTTTGCTCAGTTGATAGAGGGGACCTTGTCATCCTGGTGTCCTTCATCCCCTCTGGCTCTTACAATCCTTCTGCCTCCTCTTCCATGGGGGTCCCTGAGTTTTGCTGTGAGGAATTTGATGAAGACATCCCATTTAGAGCTATATGTTCCAAGGTCTCTGTCTTGGCATACTCTCTGTCTGTGGGTCTCTATATTTGTTCCCATCTACAGGAAGAAGCTTCTCTGATGATGACTGAATTAAGCACTGATCTATGAGTATAGCAGGAAATCATTAGGAGTCCTTTTATTGTTACTTTTTTTCCTAGATCAGTAGTATTTGGTTTTACCCTAGGTCTCTAGGCCATCTAAGTCTCTGGTTCTTGGTCATCTAAGCAGTGTCTTAGTATGGGTTTCATCTCATGGAGGGGGCCTTAAGCCAAATCTGACTTTGGTTGATTACTACTCAAAGTTTCCTGCCTGGGTTGCCCTGGCATATTTTGCAAGCAGGACAGTTTTGTGGATCAAAGATTTTGTAGCTGGGTTTATGTTTACATTTCTCTTTTGGTAGCCTGCAGAGCACTTTCCTGTACCAAAAACACTAGAAGATGGAATTGAAGGCTCTATGCAGGCACCAATTCAACAACTCCATGTTCAATGAGTTGTGTGGGTGTTGTCTTCAACAACTGGACCTTGCAACAGCCTGGGTTCTTTGGGGATTTCCATGGAACCCCTTTGGCCAACAACTCAATTGGATGTAAACCAGTCCTAGTACTGGAAGCTTTCTTAGGTGACAAGAGATGGCCACTTGAGACTCTATCTCCCTCATTATTTGGAGACTTTGTTAGGATCACCTTCATAAATTTTAGGAAGTTTCTACTACCCAATCTTAATTTATTTTACTTAGATTTAAATGATTTTCTTTCCTCTCTCTACATAGTTAGTTCATAATGAATATGTGTGTATGAATAATGGTTGTTTAACTTTTTAAAGTACTAGACTATGTGTAAGAGGATATCATGTAGAAAGGTTTTGTTCAGACTGTAAATGTAGCTCAGAAAGTAGTACAATCCTTGCCTATCATTCACAAAATTGTGAATATACTCCCAACACCACATAAGCCAGGAGTGGTGAGAGATAACTATAAACTCAGAACTCACAAGGTGGAGACAGGATCATCTGAAGTTCAAGGTCCTGCTCTGTCTTCAAAGCTCATTCACAGGTCCCTGGACTGTCCTGCCCAGAATAGCTAAGCAGCCTTTGCAACCTCCTTGCTCTGTTGAGATCTTGAATTCTAATCTGGAAGGCAAGAACGCTGAAAGTCGTCTTCTGACCATATTTCATTCACCTCTAATCACCATTTCTGCCAACAGACTGATTCCCCACTATTTTCTTGTCTTTATAAATTTCCATAACTTGTAGTTCTTACCTCTAATCACCATTTCTGCCAACAGACTGATTCCCCACTATTTTCTTGTCTTTATAAATTTCCATAACTTGTAGTTTTTATTTACCCAGCGCACTGGGGAATTTGCATATCTATCTGCACCTTCTATGTTCTCTTTTCACATAATAGGTTCTTGGGAAATAAATCACTGTTAGCCTAATAAGGTGATCAGATTGCTTCCATCTATAGTGTCTTAAACATCTCGTAATAAGGGTCAGGATACTGATTGGAAGATGTGTAGACGACAATTAGTGAATTACTTCTTGTTAAGCCATGGACAATTTTAGCAGGAAAAAAACAACTGATGTTTTTGTCCGAATGCTTGCCAAATGAATCATGAGAGCTATGCTGTTTGTATGTCTTGGGAACTTCACAATCTCAAATTTTACTCACATGATTGCTCTTCATTCTCTCTCACAGCACATTCCCAGACCTCACAGCTGCCTCCCCTTGGCTTTGAAAAGAGTGCTAGATTCTCAAGAGCAAAGTATAGGCTAAAACTCCTTTCTGCTGCCTTCACGTTGTATGGATGTAAAATAAGAATGTTGCTATCACCTTAAAACTAATTCTTCGTCTGGGAAAATCTAAAGACATCAAAGACCAGTGCTGTGGAATGGCTCCAGGTCAGTGAAGACGCCTTTGGCAAAGCATAGAGCATGCGCAGAGTCTCCACATGTGACTAAATTGGAACATTTCCATTCACCTTTGAGATAATGCATCTTTAGAAAGTTTCAGCCCCTCATTTTTTCAAGATTAGTGTGAAAAATGTAAAAGATGGGTGTTGTTTTTGCAAGAAAAACTGCAAGTTATTAATATTACTAATAATCCAAGATATTTAAATATTTACAAAATTACCCAGAGAGTTAGAATGATCAGTTAATATTACTCATAGTGAGAAGAAAAAGAGATTTTCCAAATTTTAACTATAGAAAAATATTATTCTGAAACAAGTAAAATTTCACTAATAGTAGAGTTGAAAGTTAGTCCTACCAATAAATCCCAACATAACAACTGCTAAAGAGTTTAGAGAATGATCTAGAAACCATTTCTTCCATCTAGCATAACTTTCTCTAAAAATAATGACAAATGCCTGTAGGCAGCATGCGCTGGTGATTTAATTGACTTCCAAACTTCCCTTCCATTATTAAAGCTCACTGTGAAGATGACCTTACAGTGTAAGGTCTATAAGAAGACCCTGAAACTCAGAAAGGTCGACTGACTTAACCATATGGTGCTCTGAACTCTGGAGCTGAAATAAGACATGAGCTGGTGAGGTTTCAAAGTCAACATTAAGAAAAGAAAGATCATTTTACTTTACTGACTGAAAAACTCAAAACACCACTTCTTTATGCAAACCTATGTATCCTGCTTCAATTTGCTTGCACATCTAAAAGTTATTTATTCAAACTGCTCAGCTGCTGAACACTCAGGCATTAATTACAAAGGTAACAAATGCCCAACCCAATAAAACTGCTGTAAGGTGTTGTTTCCGCTGAGACACAGATGGACAGGCTGTATGTGGTAGCAGAGTTTTACTAAGGTCAACGAGAAACCATATATCAGTAAGGCCGGAGACCTGAGAAGGGCTGGTGTTAGTCCAGGCTAATGGCGTCGGCACTAAAAGGAGCTAGGTAGTCTCCCATATACCCTTAGAATATTCACTTATTTTTAAGGTCACAGAATTAAATGATTCACAGTTGTACTCTCAGTTCTCCTTGGAATGGCATTGTTCAGTCATTGTTGCATAATTAAGTGATTCCGAA
>CABHPP010145010.1:548-29406 GCA_902168425.1 Peromyscus attwateri
TGCAGGTGTGTGTGCTATACATATGTGTCTGTGTGCAGGTGTGTGTGTTATACATATGTGTCTGTGTGCAGGTGTGTGTTATACATAGGTGTCTGTGTGCAGGTGTGTGTGCTATACATATGTGTCTGTGTGCAGGTGTGTGTGTTATACATATGTGTCTGTGTGCAGGTACTCCACACATACAGGTGTGTGTGCCAGAGACTGACATCAGGTGTTACCCTCTTTCACTCCCCACCTAATCTTGACTAGTCAGGGTCTCTCACTGAACCCAGAACTCAGCCAGCATGGGGACCTGAGTTCAATCCCCAGAACCCACATGAAAGCCTGGCCCTGGTGGCATATGTGTGTAACCACAGGGGAAACAGAGACAGGCGGATCCCTGGGACTCAGTGGTCAACCATTTTAACCAAATCGGTGAGCTCTAGGACAGTAAGAGAGCCTGTCTCAAAGGAGAGGGACAGCATTGCTGAAGGTAACACCTGAGGTTGCCCTCTGACCTCCACACACATGCACATCCTCATGCATGCCCACGCCCCCACATGTATTAAAAATAAATCATTTTCTGTGCCCTGGTAGTGTTAACTGTCCCTGTGTGCTGCTCAGGCAAACAGTAGCCTTTGCTGCAGCAGCTCAAACAATCCTGGTTAACTTTTCATGATACTAAAAAGCTTAAAGATAAAACCAACCATGTGCAGGATATCCACAAAGTGGTATAATTGATAATTTTTCAGTCTCATCCAGGAACTGATAAAAGACTGCAGTAACCTTAGGTTCTCCAAGGACAGGGCCCATCTTGGGTATGACCACACAGCCTTTCACCCTTTAAACCTGATGTGGGGCGGCTCATTAGACACTGATAGAGTGAGGCAGGATTGAAATCACTGAGCTTCTTCACCTCTCCTAAGAGCATCTGCACCACGGGGTTAGGTGTGCCTGCCCACAGCTGAAAGTGCTTCTGCTATCTAGAGAGAGCCAAGGAGCATTTCTATAGAGGCCTGTGAGCAAAGTCATCCATCCCATGACATTACGCCTGCTGGAAATGAATCTTTAATATCTGAATAAATGAATGTGTCAACTGGTACAGTGCTGAAAAGTCCTACCTAGTAACATTGCCTCAAGCTCAGATGTATTCGTAACCTCTGAAAAATGCAGGGTGTCACCTACCTGAAGTGTAACATACATAATCACCCTGGGTGCCTTCTACGTTAAGCAGATTCATATTCTAGCAGAATGGGTCATGTGACATAAGATTTGATGGGGAAGAGGATAAATAGGTCTAAGATCTGCAGCAGCTGGGCAGACCGTGGGGAGATAACTCAGTCCTTACAAGAGGGAGAGCCCAATCATGGAAGCAGTTGTAGTATTTTCTGGAGCTAACTCCACTCCTGAGAATGACTGAATACCTTAAATAAGTTCTCACCTTTCCTTCCTGTTGTTTCCTGAGAGATCAGAGGACCAGTCTCAGACCGACTTCAGTAATAAACAACGGTCAAAGTACCCATGGACTGTGAAAGAGACGGTTTCAAGAGAGGGAAGAAACAACACAAGCAGCCACTTGGATGCCTCTATTCGATGTGACAGAATATCCCTTTAAGTTTTCATTAACTCTGTGTGTGTGTGTGTGTGTGTGTGTGTGTGTGTGTGTCTCGTCTGTCCCATGTCTGTCTGTCTGTCTGTCTATCTCTCTCTGTTTCTGTCTTCTGCCCCCCGACACACACAGAGGAGGAGTAGTACCCTCAAGATGACACAGGATCTGTAAGAAACAGACTGTGGACAGTTACATAGATATTTCCTCCAAATTGAAACATTCCCTCCTGGAGCAAGGCTCTTTACGACCTGGGAAGTAAAAGAAACCTACAAGGTTCAGGAAGTCAACAAAACTCACAAATCTCAGGAAGCTCCTGAAATTTACAAGATTCACAAGGTCCCACCCCTAAAGTTATACAAGCATTACACGATAGGTCATCCAAAAGATAAATGCACAGTCTCCCTAATCATTCTGACACATATAAAATGGTGTGTTGTGGTCAAGCTGGAAATCCAAACACATCCTACAAGCCAGTGTTTCTTCTTTACATTGTCATGAACCCAAATGTGAAAAATTACAGTGGCAGCATCTTCATCACCTAGTAACCAAATCAGTTGCCTTCTAGGAAGGCTGCCCAACGGGAAGCTACAAAAATATCCAGGGAGGATGGGGAAGGAAGAGTTAAAGTAATGGACCAGAGGAGGACAAAATGGTGAGAAACATCTCTGTCAGAAACTGTGTCTTCTGGTCTGTATATCTAGATATCAGTCGTGCTAGGGAACCTAATAGAAATAGATTTACATACTGCACTGAGGCACAAAAGAAAAAAGAAATATTTCTTATTGCCGCATCATTAGATGGATTCAGACAATAGATTGGGTCACAGCTGCATAAATACAATTCTTTTTTGTGAAAAGAAAGACATTTTGCTCTAAAACTGGTCAAAAGGCCTAAGGAGCAGGACACAGACGTGAGTACCAGATCAACTATATGGAGTCTCATCTGACCCAGAACTTCACTATGCTGTCATTTGTGTTCCTGCAAAGAGTTCTTCTGTCCCCTAAAACGGCTTCCCCTTCCCCACCCACTGCAGCAGACCTGTGTGAGAATCAAGGTGTGACCTTCAGGGAAAGAAAGTTAGGAAAGAAGGACCTTACCACTTCAGGAAGCAGCCTTGTTGAAAGGTCATGGATGGCTTTGACCACTATGCATATAGATGACAGAAGAAAGATCACCCCCAAGATGACGCAGGCTCTGGAAGAAAAAGAACATGGATAGTAGTGTAGTTATTTCCTCCAAATTAAAATATTTCCCCCTGGAAGGAGGCTCATTAATCCTCAGAAAGTAAAGGACACTTAGAAGTTTTAGGAAGTCAACGAAACTCACAGGTCTCAGGAAACTCCTGCAGCTTACAAGACTCACAAGGTCCCTTCTCAAATGTTACATGATCAGTAACAATTGCTTAGAAGATGTGACTTTTTTCAGTGGAACTGCCTGAAAGTTGTATAGGGAGCTCCTGGGGTGCGGCTTTTGCTGACTTGTCACCCATGTGGGATGAGCTTTTCAATGATGCAGCTGCCTTTGGTCAAACTGTACTCCAATAAGTAACCCCAGTGAAACTCATTGTTCACTAATCTACATAGATGGAATCATTTCTTTGGCATTTTGTCAATCCCTTGTCTGGAATGGATCCCAGGGGCTGGCTGAGAAGTTAATATAAACAAACCAGTGAGCACCAGGTTCGGTGAAAGACCCTATCTCAAAAAGTGACAGAAGAATATGCCTGAGACTGCCCTTCGGCATGTGTACACACACACACACACACACACACACACAGAGAGACAGACAGAGACAGACAGAGACAGATAGAGAGACAGAGACAAAGAGAATATGTCCCTTAGGTAATAATATATGTCTTCCATTTCCCAGTGTCTACAGTAGCATGTAGCCGATGTCCTGTGTGCATCTGTTAAGTGGATATGACCAACTAACTAGTTAGCTAACCAAACCAATAACTAACCATTACTAGTTTATCCACCTGGGAGTTTCTTACCATGGAGTCTGAGGCAGCATTGTTTGCTTTCCAATGGATCTGAGGAGAGGAGGGGGACTCCTAACCTTCATCCCTGTACCCTCAAACTAGCCACATCGTAAAGCAGCTCTAAAGTATAATGGAAACTCAAAAGAAGTTTGCCACCCAGTTTGTTAAAGTTGTTAAAGTTGCAAACTAGAACCTACCTTGTGTGGACACTACCAGTATACACAAGAATATGCTCAGATTTTTACTAAAATCTCCTTTTCCTCTTCTTTTCAGGGTACTGCAGACTTGAAAATCATAGCCCCTGCTTCCCAAAACTGTGTTAGGTCCTGTGTGTCAGAGCCCTGCTGCTTCTGCAGCCCAAAGCAGCTATGAATAGCTCAGGCTGCAATGCTATTTTTTAACATTGTATTAATAATATATTGTGTTTACACAGCAGCTTTCTCCGCAGGCACTCAGAGTTCTGCACATCAGCTCCCAAATCCCCTGGAGGGCTCCTCACATCCAGGTGTTTGTTTTTGTGCAGTTCATGAATGGGGAGGGTGATGTGTGTTTCATTAACACAAGGAGACAAAGTCAGAGAGAACAGGGGTAGAAGGCTTGGCTCAAGGTCATGCAAGGCATTGAGTTCTCCCCAGAAAGAGAGCCTGAGGGGTGGGGGAGAGGTTCCGTGGGTAAAATGTCTGCTGCACAAGCATGAGGAGCTGAGTTTGGATCTCTAGCACCCATAAAAGAAAAGACAGGTTGATCCCTGGGACACACTGGCCAACCACGTAGCTGAATCGGTGGGCTCTGTAGTCAGTGAGAGATCATGTCTCAAAAACAAAGTGTACAGGGGCTGGAGAGCTTGCTCCACAGTTAGGAATACTGCTCTTCCAGAGTACCTGAGTTTGGCTCTAAGAACCTGTTCAGAGCCAACAGTAGCCGCTCCAGCACCAAGGAATCGAATGCCCTCTCCTGACCTCCGAGGGCCCCTGCATACATGTGGTATAGACACACAGAGACACACACACATACACACATAGATTTTAAAAAAAAAATTTTTAAAAAAACATAAAACAAACATAAATAAAACCAAGTAGAAAGAGGTTGAGGAAGACATCCCATGTCAACATCTGGCCTCCACATGTGTAATTACATACACATGTACATACACAAACCACACACACACACACCACAAGAAATAGAACCTGATTCAACTAATGACCTCCCAGTGGCCGACCCATTCAGCCACAACTCTGGGCACCATGGCACATGACCACCATGTCACATGACCACCACCACTCTAGTCTGTCCAGGACATCGCGCTCCACCATCACTCTCCAGAACACCTCAAAGATGTGGGTCAGAAGCAAACAGAGAAAATGTTTCTTCTCCCTCAGCACTAAGTGAACTCCTTCTAGGGCTGACAGGCAGAAGGGAACTGGCTCACTCCACACACCCGCCTTCTCCTGCACAGGCAGGCCGAGCCGGGTAAAAGGAGTCCTGAGGAGCCAGGGCTCCAGGAAGAATACACACTCCTTTTCTCTCCTGCCTAAACCCTGTGCAGCTTCCTGAGTTAGAAAAAAACAAATGGCCCACCACCCCCTCAATAAAGAAAACGGCCCACAACCCTTCCACACAATCCTTAACTGATGGTTCAAAACTGACGTGAGGTTCCCATGGGACCAGTGTTTGTGTGTGTGTGTGTGTGTGTGTGTGTGTGTGTGTGGTGGGGGTGGCCCACACATGGTGGGAATCCATGTCACCATCGCCTAAGAACTTGCTAGAAGGAAATTCTGAGTGAATCTACCACAGACCTGTTCCTGGGCTTTGCTGAGAACATACCCAGCAGCTTGCTGGGAGCACAGCAAAGAGTAGCCCAGCCCTCCCTCTCTCATGGCAGGCTTTCTGTGACTATATGCACTAATCCACTGCTAAGTGCCAGGCCATGGCTGAGAGGTGTTGACTTACTGCGGGTCCCCCTTATGCCAAGAAACCTGCTGAGCACTAGAGTGTGACACGTAAGCCCCAGGCCCTTCTTCAAGAAGTGGGAAACAGAAGCATTTAAATCACACAGAACACTTCAGTGATGCTGAGCCAATCAAAAGGAGCTCAATTGGGAGCCCACGGGGGCCGAGGGGGTGGCTCGTGGGGAAAGCGTTTCCCACCACACAGGCATGAGGACCTGAGTGCGGGTCCCGAGCACCCACGTAAAAGTCAGGTGGGGAAGAGTGAGTCTGTGACTCGAGCACTGTGGGGAGGTGAAGTCGGATGAAGTCCTGGACTCAGTGGCCAGCTAGCCCAGCCAATCAATGAGAGACCCTGTTTCAAAGAACAAGGTAAAAGTAATGGGGACACTGAAAGCTGACCTCTGGCCTCCACACAAACATGCACATGAACACATGTGTATCCATACTCATGTATACACACACACACACACACACACACACACACACACACACACAAAATTTCTATTATAAAGAAGAGCCACATTGTATCCTGGAAAAGGCAGTTTGGGGACTCATCAGAATTTCTTCATTCATCTTGTTAACACTACACACCCACTTTGTGTCAGGGACCATTCTGGGAACAAGAGGTACAGATATTTGGGGGAAGAACCTTCCAGGCAGAAGGAAGACAGGACATTAAGGTCCTTCCTGACATAATGGAGATACAGCAAGTCTATGAGAAGAGGTGGGGAGGGAGGGAGTGGGATTAAAAGCATAAAGGGAGAGGTGGGGCGGGGTGGGGGTGGACTCTTTGAGTTCTCTGAGCCATGTAGGGTACAGAATCTACAGAATGGGAAGCCACAGGGGCTGGGGCTTGGAAGTGACAGGCTGTGGCCTGTTTTAGCAGGACTGTGTTCTCTCCGGCAAAGCAAAAACAAGGAGAGAAGCTAGGAGACTAATACAAACCCCGGGCCAGGTGAGGGTGGGACCGAACAGGTTGGCATCAGAGTGGTAAAGCTTGAGGAGTGAGTCTGGAGACGTTCTGAAGGCTGCTTCTGAAGGCTCATGAAGGATAGGTTCTGTTAAGTGTGGTCCAAGACTAACGGGAGTCAATAAGGATGCCAGGCTTCAGATCCCGGAAAAGGGACCGATAGAGCAGTTCTTCCCTGAGATGGAGACCGCAGAAGAGTGGGTGTTGGTGGGGGAGGACCCAAAAGTCAGTTTTGGACACACTAAGTTAGAGACTTCTCTCAGACATCCAAGTAGAGATATTTTGTTGTATTTTTATTTTGAGACAGGGTTGTGTGTAGCCTAAGCTGGCCCTGAATTCCTGATGTAACTAAGAATGACCTTGAACTTCCGATCCTCCTGCCTCCACCTCCCAAATGTTGAGATGAGAAGTGTGTACCACCATCCCTGGTTTATGTGATTCTAGGGGTAGAACCCAGGACTTCATGCATACTGTGAAAGTACTCCACCAACTGAGCCCCATTCTGAGAAGGGCAGGTAGAGGCAGGAGCTTAGACTTAGATTGTCTAGGTGGTATCCCTGGTGGTACCCTTAGGGAGTCACCAGCACACAGACGGAGTTTGAGCCTTGGACACCGATGTGATTAATTTTCTATTTTTCAGGAAATGATAGATGTCTAGAGGTAAGGGTCCATGCTGGGTCCTAGCTGAGAAGCTGGGTAGAGAAGTGGATGAGAATCACCAAGGAGCAGCCGTCTGTGCCGAGCTGAGCTGTACAAACTCTCTTCTGAAGCCATGGGGAGCCTTGCTGCTTTGAACATGATGGAGTGAGACAATTAGATCTGCATTTTCAAGAACTCAGTAGGCAGTGATTGCCATGAGCATAGCTGGGCCTAACCTGCCTCATCCATCACTCCACGGCAATGGGCCACATACCCTCCCATGCTGCGGTGTCCCAGAGATAAAGAGTTCTGGTTAGTATGTCCACCCTGAACCAAGGCACCTGGTCCACGCCGGGCTGATTACTCTCCTTCTCTATAAATTTTTTTTTTTTTTGAGACTGGTTCTCCTGTAAGGCTGGCCTCAAAGTTAAAATGTAGCTAAGGATGACCTTGAATTTCTGGTCTTCCTGCTTCCAGGATGACAAATGTGCACTCCCATTCCTGGTTTATGTGACGCTGGGGATGGAACTCAGGGCTCTGTGCATGCTAAACAAGCACTCTATCCATTGACCTGCACCCCCAGCCCCTCTCTCTATAGACTTTAAGCCAAAATGAAAGCCAGTAAAGACTGCTGGAGATGATTCATCCCAGAATAGGGATGGCTGGAGGGCTGAGCTGGGTGGGGACTGTCGACCAGATTGATTAAGCAGTGTTCCCGGGGGAAGTCAGGCTTCCCACACACTGGCTGACTTCCCCCAGATGAAATGCTCCCTTAGAATCAGTCAGCAGCTGCATGGCCTTGGGAGCTCCGCAGCACACTTCCAGAGAATTCTGCTGCCCAAAGGTGAATCACAGGCTGCTGAGGGGGAAGGGCAGGAGAATGAGGTGCTGCCTCCCGTAGCGGAGGGACAGGGCAGTGTTACAGCAGAGCATGTGGGAGAGGGAGAGATATCATGTGATCGGACAGTAACACCTGTCACAGTAATACAGCAGTCCGTGAGTTTGCTGACTGCTAACTAGCTGGGCCAAACCTTTGCACCTGGAGATGGACTGCACAGTTCCTGATGATGGAGAAAAAGGATCAGAGTAACATCACAAGCAAGCAAGGCGCAGATTCCCAGCAGGCCTGTGGGCAACCGTACCATCACGCACATTCATTCACACTCAGCTACTTGTCCCATTTGCAAGGCAAGGTCATTTGCAGTGCTCTGTGTGGAGGGCACACACAAGGGACCGACGGGATGTCCTTGTGACTGGCTTGTGTTCTCTGCCAGCTCTGAGTGGTGCTGACACTAACTCAAGCTGAAGCTAGGAGTGGACGGCTGGTTTGGCCTCTTCACTGTCTGGTGCTCCTCAGAGTTCCACCTGCCTTGCCAACCTCAGGACCTGAGCTGGACCCCCAGAACTCGTGCTTTAAAACAAGCCGGCTGCAGTGATACTGATTTGAAGCCCCAGTGCTGGGAGACAGAGACAGGTGGATCCCTGGGCTCACTGGCCAGCCAGCCTAGCTGACCCAATCAGCTCCAGGTGCAGTGTGAGACTTTGTCTCAAAAAACAAGGTCCCGTGGGGCTGGGGAGTTGCCTCAGCTAAGTGCTTGCCGTACAAGTCTAAGGAGCTGAGTATGTATCCCCAGAACCCTCACAAAAGCTGGGTGGCTGCGGTGGCCATCTGTAATTCCAACCTCGGAAGGCAGGGACAGGGGATCCTAGAGCAACCTGGCCAGGGAGCCTGGGTATGCCAGCAGCTTTGGGTTTGACAGAGAGACCTTGCCTTGATGGATAAATCAAGAGAGTGCGGAGGATGGTTCCTGACACCAGCCTGGGGCCTCCACATGCACGTACACGCGCACAGCCTCCCACACATGTGCCCCCCCCCCACATGCACGCATACACACGTATACCACATTACATACAAATGGAAAAAAGAAAAAAAATGAGGTGGATGATGGAAGAAGACCTCTGACCTACACACACACACACCCTCCAGCATCACTGTAGTAACCCTTTCTCCAATGTTCCCAAGCTCCTTGATTATAGCAGTTAAAGTAACTGGCTTAAATCATTTGTTTGCTTTGAGGCACCTCTGGGAGTCTACCCCTAAAGAAAAAGCTTCTTACCGAAGAGTGTTCACAGGACCCTTCCTTAGATCTAGACATGAGGACTTTCAATGTTCCACAAAAGGGGAGTTTAAGTGACCAAGTTCCGTCAGTGCAGTTGGGTGATTCAATTTGTGTTTGTTTTGAAGTTGATCTGACAGAACAGAGTGAGTTTCGGTCACCAGAGAGAGGAGGGGTGGGGAGGCGAGAGGGAATGTGAAGAACTCAGACACGGGGATTCAGAACACAGAGATGACTTTGGGGCTACAGAACCATCACTTCATGTATTCCACATCTCAAATAACTAGGAGAGTGTCTCATTCCAATGCACAAAATGATTTGCACAAATTGACTGTGACCCGGAATCAATCATTAAACATTGTGAATATGTATCCAGTTATCGTAAAATAAGATCAACAAAAAGATACCTTAAATAAAAGGTTTGTGTCCATTGATAACAAAACAGAGTCTAAATGATAAAATATTATTATATCATATACTTGGGAGGATGAAGCATGATCTGAGTTCAAAGGTCAGCCTGTGCAACATAACAAAACTCTGCCTCGAAAGACCAATCAAAACAGTAGGCCATAAAATTGTACATATTTATAACTAGACAGACAGACAGATGATAGATAAGAAATGTGCAAAAAAATCTAAATTCAGGGAGAAATTTCTGGAAAGAAATATACTATTGAGTAATAATGCTGTGAGGATCAGCTTTGTGACCTTCTATTGCTCTACAGGAAAGAAAATTCTAGAAATACCTTCTGTTGGTATAGTACTTTTGTTTTGGTTTATTTGTTTGTTTGGTATAAAGCCTCACACTGTAATAACCCAGGCTGGCCTGGAACTCACAGTGTAGTCCAGGCTAGCCTTAAACTTAAGGCAACCCAGCTGCCTCAACCTCCTGAGTGTTGGCATTACAGGCAAGAGTCACCACACTCAACTGGCTCCCCCCCTTAACATTTGCCTTTAAACATCCCGGTGATGTGGGAAACACTGCTCACTCACATGTGTGAAACGCTGCTCACTCACATTTCTAAACTTTTAAACATTGCATTTGATAACATGTTTGTATGTATGTGTATACGGATATCCATTTGCATGTAAAACCTGAGTCTGATCTCAATGTCTTCCTCAATAATTCTCTTCCTTAATTTTCGAGACAAGACCTCTCACTGAACCTGGAGTTCACTGATTTGTCTAGTGGTCCAGCTGGCCCCTGAGTCCACGTGATGCACTTGTCTCCTCCCCATGTCACATGCATGCCACCACACTTTTTTTTTTTTTTTTTTAAACATTGGTCCTGGGAGAGATCAAACCCAAGTCCTTGTGTTCGCAGAGGCCAGAGGAGGGCATCAGAGCTCTCCTGAAGGTGGAGTCAAAGGCAGTGTGGGCCACTTGATGTGGGTGCTGGGAACTGCCCAGGTGCAGCACACATCCTTAACCACTGAGCCACCTCTCCAGCCCATAAATCACACCTAAGACCACCGATGCTGGGTAAACAGCTGTGCTGCATGGCTTAGGCATGCTGACAGGAAAAGGTCTGTGTGAGGTTAATGTGAACACTTCCTTCCGGGTATTTTCAACCAATGGTTAAGCAGATCACAGCCTCAGGACCTGTGGCTAGAGAGCGCCCTGTTCAACTTTTCTAGGACTCAGTTTTCCTGTGGGAAAATGGGAACTAGAAAAAGAACACTTTGCTCCCAGTATTGTGGTGAATCTGTCCGTGGTGGTTCGTCTTCGCTGTTAGCCTGACTGGATGGAGAAGCAATTGAAAAACCAGCTGCTGTGTGTCCCTCCAGTACTGGGGTCACCTTGCCTGGCTTCTCATGTGGGTTCTGGGGATCAAACTCAGTTTGTTTGTGTCTGCAAGGCAAACACTTGACTAACTGACCCATCACCCCAGACCCAAACACACACACACACACACACACACACACACACACACACACACACTTCTTCCAGGCAGAGTTGTGCACACATTTTTTCTAACATCAGCTGCAGTATTGCTAAAGACAGTAAGCTGGCAAGAATCAAGAGCCCTGGGTTCCAGATGGATCTGCGTCGTTCACACTGAGGTTGCATAGCAAACCATGGCTTCCCTCCTGCTAAAAATGAGCGGCGTTGACTTCACTCTCAAAAATCCCGAAGCTGAAATTCTGGTCTGGATGTGGCAATGGGATTTCTGGCTCATTAACAGTTTTTATTTTAAGTCAACAGGTTTGAGGTACAGATTTGTTTGTACAACCAAAATGCAAGAACTGAACAGTAGGTATTATTTACTCACTGGCAAGCTAGGGAAAACATGAGTTTCGCAATAAGCCATCCACAAACTGTAGGGTCTCTTCCACATAATTGACAAGAGAGCTCTTGGCTGGGGGTCAGGTGCCCCGGGCCTGTGGCCAGCTCTTGTTTATTTCTGTACCTTCTCGGTAACCTACATACTCTACTCTTCAAAAAGAGCTGGTAGTTCTCAGCAGGACATGAAAGAAACACATAATCAGAACATTTAAGAAAAAATATTGTGCTGGGCAGTGGTGGCACACATCTTTAATCCCACACTTGGGAGGCAGAGGCAGGTGGATCTCTGTGAGTTTGAGGCCAGCCTGGTTTACAGAGTGATCCAGGAAAGCTACACCAAGAAACCCTGTCTCGAAAAACCAAAAACAAACAAAAAGAAGAAATGTTATGTGTTCCTTAAATTGGGAAGCTGGTTTGGGGTGTGTGTGTGTGTGTGTGTGTGTGTGTGTGTGTGTGTGTGTAGAGGTCAGAGGAGCCTCAAACATTATTCTGTTGATTTTTATACAGGGTCTCTCACTAGCCTGGAGATAACCAAGTAGGGTAAACTGGGTCTCCGAGAGACCCAGGAACGCCCTTTGTCCCTGCCTCCTCAGTGCTGGGATTACAAGCATTCACTATCACGACAGGCTTTTTATGTTCTAGAGATTGAACTCAGGTCCTATGTCTGCAAGACAATCACTTTACCAACTGAGGTATCCTCCCTCCTTCATGGGAAGCTGGCTATCTACGAAGAGTTATTTTAAGTTATTCCGAATACCAATACACTGGAGCTTCACAACATTATAACCTGGAGAAAAGTGTGTTCATAATTAATACAAAAGCCTTCACCTCATGGAGCTACTTCCTAAAAAATTCTGGAACTTAAAGTTACATTGATATACATGATTAGAGTCACATGATAAGGTTCCCCTTAAAAATGCATTTCTGGGGCTGGAGAGATGGCTCAGAGGTTAAGAACACTGCTTGTCCTTCCAAAGGTCCTGAGTTCAATTCCCAGCAACCACATGGTGGCTCACAACCATCTGTAATGAGATCTGGTGCCCTCTTCTGGCCTGCAGGGATACGTGCAGACAGAACACTATATACATAGTAAATAAAATTTTTTTAAAATGCAGTTCTGGGGCTGGGGAGACAGCTCAATCAGAGAGGTGTGTGCTGCTCAAGCATGAGGACCTGAGTTCAAGACCTAGCACCCACAGAAAAGAAGGTACGGTGGCTCACACCTGGAGGAGGTAGCACTGGGATCCCTGGGGCTCACTAGCCAGCCATCCTAGCTGAATCATGAGCTCCAGGCCACTGAGAGACCATGTCTCCAAAAAAGAAGATGGGGGCAGGAGAGATGCCACAGTGGTTAAGAGTGAGTCTTCCATTCCCAGCATCCATGTCACGCAGCTCACAACCACCTGTAATTCTAGTTCCAGGGGACTCAATGCCCTCTTCTGGCCTCTGTTGCTAACAGCACTCATGTGTACATAGCCCTGCATACACATACACACACACACACACACACACACACACACACACACACACACGCACATAATTTATATGTGATATAGTCATATGGTCCTTATGTTTGCAAATACAGAATTAACATCCCCCAAAGGATTCAGTTGTTAAAGTTTTAATTAAAGATGTAGATGTCTCTATTAGGGGGAATCCTCCCCCTAATTTCAATGGAGTCTATCACAGTGATGTAATTTCTAAGCGTGAAGGAATCATAGGCTCCAGTGAGCCGCTTTCATGCTGTAAAAGCAAGAGGGAGCCACTGAGAGCCCAGACTCAGGAAACAGAGTGCCAGGCTGAAGCACAGCACCTGAATTTTCCAGTCACTTGGCCTCAGGAAAGCTGTGTAACTCCTCTTTGCCCAGTTCCATCATCTGTGGGCTGGGGTCAGCTATTTGACTGTGATAAGTGAATTCAGGATCTGATGCTACAGAGTTTAAAAGTCAGTGATAAGCTAGGAGATGGCTGGGCTCACAGAGTACTTGCTTTTCAAGTATAAGAAAGACCTGAGGTCGAGCCTCAGAACCCACATTAAAAAGCCAGGTGTGGCAGTACCTGCTTGAAATCCCAGCACTGGGAAGAGGGAGACTTGAGGATCCTGAGGCTTGCTGTCCAGCTAGCCTAGCCAAGTCAGTGAGCTTCAGGCCAGTGAGAGACCCTGACGCAAAAAACGAAGGTGGACAGCTCCTGAGGAACCACACCTGAGCTGACCTCTGGCTTCTTTATACACAGCTGCACGCACACAGAGACACAAAAGAAGACTCAGCCAATCAGAGAGAGCCCACTCCCCTTTATCTGTTCCTGGGTAACTCCTAAAAGAAGAAACTCTACCAGTTAGTTGAAAATAATAAAAATGGTCATAATAAGAAGCAATTGACAGCGATAAGAACAATTATTATAAATACTTTGGGCACTAACATTAGCTAAGTTTCCAATACTTACAGACCTTGTGTGTGCATGGAAGGACATTTACCCCTACACAAAATGTCACAGCCAGGGCACATGCGTGGAGTCCACTGTGCCTGTGTTGTGTTGGGGTCACAGATCTGACACTGCCCTTCATTCTTTGTTTTGCCAACAAAACACACAGCCTTGTATAGGCACCCCACCAGCCCCAGGAGCCAAATGATTCCGGGTGCAATAAAAAGCGAAGGCTCTTACAACTCCCCCATAATTATTCTATCCGTTCATCCAAGGCTCATCTCAACTGCTCCATTTTGCTCTAATCTGTCTGCCCACTGCTTCTGAATTACTATGCTGTTTGCTTTTCTCAAACAAGAGGGAAAAGATCAAGTCCCATGCATGCTGGAAGAAAGGGAAGTACGTATGGATGGATGTCTTACAGCAGCCCCGCAGGCCTGTCCCTGCCCTCAGTACCAGCCTGCTGGCCTTCTGACAGATGGGGAGGGCTGACCCCGCCCCTCACAGTGCTTGTTTAATGAGGCAATGGGTAATCACAGCTCCACATTCAATCTGCCCTATTAAAGCCGAAGGTAGTTAAGCGCATGATAGAATGAGGGTCTTGTGTTTAAGACCGCTGCCTGTGTACACAGGGCTTTTATTAACCATTAACACGCTTTGTGTACGTGGTGGGGGAGGCTCCTGATTCAAAACCGTGAAAGAGATACGCCATTTACAACCATCGCTGATTTAATGGCTTGTAGCTGGGTGAGGAGGCGGGGCCGGGTGTGTGTGAACATCACCAAACATCAATTAGGGAATTAGCCACAAGCTTGTTAAAAGGTCACACGCCCAAAGCTGTCCTTAACAGGAAAAGGCTGGGACATGGTGCTCAGATTTGAAATAATTCAGGGCTGACAGTGGGGGGCAGGCCATTCCCAAGTTTCTGGAATTTGTTTTCCTGTTTTGTTGGTGTTATTGTTGTTTTGTAGTGCTTGGCAACGAAACCCACACCAGCACTGCACCTCCTAGCTACAGCCCCCCAATTTCACTTTCATTTAGGAATATTTATTTATATGTATACATACATACATACATACATACATATGTGTGTGTGTGCATGTGTGTGTGTGTATATATGTATTGGTATATAGATGTGCACGTATATGTTTATATATGGGTATATCTGTGTGTATTTATGTGTATGTGAATGTTATATGTGCGTTCATATGTGTGTTAATGTGTGTATATGTGTGCTGTACATATATGACATCTGTGTTTACAGGTATGTGTGCATAAGTATGGATGTACTTTTGTGTATATAAATGTACATAAATGTTCAGTGTATATATTGAGCTATTAATGATGTCTTTCCAGACCCATCTCCGAGAAAACATGGAAAAGCCTTCTCTCCTCAGCTTCTCAGCCTTCTTCAGCTCCTGAACATCTTTCTCTGCTTCATGAAAGGCAACTGCTCTTAATTAATTAATTAATTTTAAGGCACATCAATGACTTCCACAGTAGAGAACATTATCAACCCTTTCTGAGGCCTCATGCTTACCACCAGAGCTGGTGGCAGGCCCCTAACTTCAGCATCTCCCCCAGTCAGCAGCACTTCCTGGTGCAATGTCCTATGCTTAGGTGACAGCGGATGACAGGAGTTGGTGCCTCCTCTGTAAAGTCTGGGATACATCAGTTTAAATAAAGATGAGCAAGTATTTTCACCACACACTGCTGGTGAGTTCTCACCATCAACTTGACACAACCTAGAGTCACCTGGGAAGAGTGCTCCAGAAGGGACTGTCTAGATGAGGTCAGCCTCTGGGCATGTCTGTTGGAGGGTGGTCTGAGGGAAGACCAAGACTGAAAGTTAGTGGCACCATTGCCCAGCTTTGGGCCCTGGGCTGTCTAAGAACAGGAAAAGCTAGCTGAATGATTAGCGTGTGTGCATCCATTTCTCTCCGCTTTTGACCACGGGTGCGAGGTGAACAGCTGCTTCAAGCTCCTGCCCTTGTGACTTCCCTACAATGGTGGGCTGTCCCCCGGAATTATGAGTTAAAATATACCCTTTCTCTCCAAAGTTGCTTTTTGACGACTATTTTATCATAGCGACATAGAACACACACATACACACACACACACACACACACACACACACACACACACACACACGCACATGCTGTAAGAACGCTGAACAGAAGCACCTGCCACTTTACCAGTAGCTGGATCCCAAGGACATCTTGCCAAACACTGAACCATCATCCAAGTTAGTGTAAAGAACACCAGCTGCCTGAAAGAGCAGGAAATATTCTAGCAAAAACATCTTGAGATTTCTGAGTAGACCATGGAGATGAGAATCTGTGAAAAGGCTTGCTTCAGACGGTTTGGACGGCTACTCTTCACGTTACACATATTCAGAACGAGGAAAATCTCACCCAGCTTCACCATGAACAAATGGGGTTGGCAGAATTTCATTGTCTTTTTCCACAGCTCCCCCAACCCAGTAAGCCAAGACATTGCCTAGAGTGCTCTGTTTTTATTTTAATGCATTTGACAAGTTTTCTCGTGTGTGTGTGTGTGTGTGTGTGTGTGTGTGTGTGCATGTGTGTATATGTGTATGTGTGTGTGCATGTGTGTATATGTGTATATGTGTGTATGTGTATGTGTGTGTGCATGTGCATGTGTATGTATGTGTGTATGTGTATGTGTGTGTGTGTGCATGTGTGTGAGTGAAGGGAGGACACATTCACATGAATGTGCACATGTGCAAGTTTGTGCACTCACATGTGGAGGGCAGAATAGAACATGGGATGTCTTCCTCTATTACTCTCTGCCTTGAAGAAGAGTCTCTCACTGAACCAGAATCTTGCTGTTTTATTTCAGCTTCTCTGCCTCCCAATGCTGAGGTTCTAGGCACATGTGGCCACGCCCAGCTTTTCACAGGGATGCTAGGATTCAAACTTGGGTCCTCATGCTTACCCATAAGTCCTCTTACCCAGTGAGCCGTCACAGCATTCCAGCCCCATCAGAACACGTCTACAAGGAAGGGAGTATGGCCGTGCGGTTAGGTGAACTAAACTCTGGTTCAATAAACTCGGCAGAAAATCTTCATTAGTCAAGCAATCAATTTGGGCTGAGGTCTCTGGGGTTATGTCTTTAAAAGCCATTTTTTATGATAACATTTTGCCTCTTTAAGTGAAATACTTGATGTTGGCCATAATCTCCTCAGAGGATAGTTTAGTGATACATGGAATAATTCTGATCAGAGAGTCCATTTAAAGGAATTTTGTTTCTGAGAAAATAGACAGATAGATGCAAGGTTGTGCGAGAATCTCAGATACTGTGTAACAGGAAAAACACACATGTGTGGAGCAGGAAAAACACACATGCTGTGGAACAGGAAAAAAACACATATAGTTTTGGTTTGGTTTGGTTTTGAGACAGGGTCTGATGCAGCCTATTGTCTTAGGTAGGGTTTTCGTTGCTGTGAAGAGACACAATGACCATGGCAGCTCTTTAAAAAAAAAAAACAAAACATTTAATTGGGGTGGCTCGCTTACAGTTTCAGAGGTTCAGTCCACTATCATCATGATGGGAGCGTGGCGGCATGCATGGAAAAGGTAGTGCTGGAGAAGTCGCTGACAGTCCTACATTCTTGCAGGCAATCAGTTGACTTCAAGGAAGTCACACTGAGGGAAGCTTGAACAAAAGAAACCTCAAAGCCCACCCCCACAGTGACACACTTCCTCCAACAAGGCCACATCGCCTAATAGTGACACTCCCTTTGGGGGGCCACTTTCTTTCAAACCATCACATCTTTGTTGGTCTGAAACTCACTACGGAATCAAAGATGAACTGATTTTCCTCTGTTAACCTCCTACATGCTGGGATCAGGGGCCTGTTTAGTGACACTGGGGACTGACCCAGGGCTTGGTGCTTGTAGGCAAGTACTCTACCAACTGAGCTGTGTCATCGGCCCACACAGTGTTAACTGAAAGTGGAGATGCTGCATCCAGAAGACACAACATTCGTGGCCACTTAGAGTCCATCAAGAGTTCTTAAATCACAAAGAATCCTCATTCTAGAAAAGTCCATGGAGATAGAGGCAGGATGTACAACAGACATATAGCATGGACCCAGTTTGGTAGCGTATGGACCTGGGCATGTATAAAAGAGATGGAAAGAAAAAAATCCACCTTCATCATTTTCTCTGGGTGGCAGGATAAAGGGTGATCTTTGTTTTCACACTGTGGCATGCTTCACTTTGTAAGTGAACACACACTAATTGGAAAACTAGGAAATCCCATGATATGTAGAACATACATACTTTTACAAATGGTTTTCGGAGAGCTAGAAAAAGGAAAGCTATTTGCACTCAAGTGGGCACTGCTGGGTTGTTACCCAAGACTCTGATAGAAATGCAGTTGCATAAGTGACACTGGGTGGTCACCAAGGCCACTTCCAACATGGCAGCCAATCCAGCCCTTCCCAAAAACCCTTAGGAATCCATGTCCCCATTTGTGGTAGGTAACACTGATTGTCAGCTTCTCAGTCTAGAATCACCTAGAAGATAAGGGTTTGGGAATGTCTGTGCAGATGTGTCTAGACCAGACAGACTGAGGTGGGCGACATCATTCCATGTGCTGGGGTCTAAGCTGAAGTTGAAGGAGAAAGTGACCACCAGTGCTTGTCTTCCTCTTTTCCCTGACTGGGGAGGAAGGGCAATGTGGCCAGCTGCCTCACCTGCCACTGTGACTTCCCTGCCCTGACAGGCTGATTGTAGGGTCTAACTCTGAGCCAAAGTCAACACCTCCATCCTTAAGCTGCTGGACAGCATTTTGTCATGCTAACTAGAAAAGTAATGGAGTCTCAGATCACCACCTGCCTCTCCCCCAGCTATCGCCCTTACAGCTCATCCTTGGAATGCCTCAGTTTCCCCAGCTGTCACCCATCTTCCACTGTGAATACTCTCAGATTTAGGCAGCTTACAAACAAACAACAAACAAACCAAACAAAAAAAAAATCCACCTCATGATTGCCCTCCCAGAATCCGACGGATCTCAGAGGAATTTAAAAAAGGCCTCCTTCAATCAACCTACCCAAGCCATTCGGATTCTGTAGAGAAGAAAAAAGCCTGAATAACGCCTTTCAGGCTTTTTCATTAACTCACTAACAGATGCCTTCTGTAGAACTAAATCTAATAACCTGGCCTTCCCTCCAGGGTTGGGAGGAGAATAAATCAAAGTAATTATGTCTGGAAAGTCGCTAATGTGCAAATTTACTTTCTTCCACAATAAATTTCCCCAAGACACAAGCATGGGCACACACAAATGCACGTAGCATACACGTCCTTTCACGGTTTTTTAAAGCACACACAGGCGCGTGCGCGCGCGCGCGCGCGCGCACACACACACACACACACACACACACACACACAGAGCTTTGTGTGGGTTTGTACACAAGTGCAGTGCCTTCAGGGGGTCTGAAGAAGGCATTGGATCCCCTGCAGCTGGCATTAAAGGCAGTTGTGATTTGCACAATATGGATGCCGCAAACTGAACTCCTTTGGAATAGCCGCAAACTGAACTCCTTTGAAAGTCCTTTGGAATAGCAACAAGCACCCTTAACCACTGAAAACTTTGAAACAGACCAGTCCAGTGTCATAAAACACAGAATCCAAGAAGAGAGCATTCGCCCATCTTTCTGCATTTCCTCAGTGATGTTCTGACTCTTCTGAGCTTTAGTGAACACTTTTTACTGTCAGCTTCCATCACAGTGTGGTTGTGATGTATAGAAGGGAGTGAGGGGATTCGCAGTCATCCTACCTTGCCACAAAAGAGTGCCCTTTGAGGAGCCTTGGGATGTAGCTCAGCGGCAGAGTGCTTGCCTCACACGTGTGAAGTCCTGGGTCCATCCCCAGCACCACATACACTCCACACCAGGTGTGGCAGGTACTGCACACCTGTCATCCCAGCACTCAAAGGGTAAAGGTCATCCTGGCCAGCCTGAGCTGCATGAAATCCTGCCAATTAATTTGATTAAATGCCATTTAAAATGTGTATGGTGTTCTAACACCCTAGCTGATCTGGGAGAGCTCAGAAGGAGGTAGTACACAGAGGTTGGGTAAGAAAGTGGGGCGAACTTGGCTGGCTTCATGGCAAGGTTCAGCTGTTCATATGTTCTAGGGGCTGGAGAAATGGCTCAGCAGTGAAGAGCACTTGCTAGTCTTCAAGAGAGCAGGGCTTCAGTTCCCAGCACCTAGGTCAGGCAGCCCACACCTGCCTGTAACTCCAGCTAAAGAGGGTCTGACACCCTTTGCTGGCCTCCAAAGTCATCCACATACATGTTGGCATATACACACCTGTACACGTAAATAAACATTTAAAAACCAAATAATCATGATCTGTGTCCCTGACATACCCAAAGCCCTGTCCTTCTATGTGTGAGAGTCTGCAAGTAGAAAATGTTCATCTTGGCTAACTCTAGCCCCTGATGTTACAGTGGGGTGTACCATGAACAAAGAGACTCCTCCCCCAAATCTGCTCCCTCTCCCACTTCCCCTGGTCATGTCCAGACAGCACACGACAAGCCTCAAATGCTGCGAGGTTCCCCACGAGCCCTTCAGCCAGCCCAGCCGTGATGGACTGTTTCAAGGCAAAGACAACGCAGACTCTGAGTCCTTTCTTTTCCCAGCTTTCATCAGCCCAGTCTCCCCGGCATCCCTCCTTTGCTTTAATAGGGTGTGATATTTGCAAATGTCAATTCCATAAGAGAGAAGGGTGTGCTTGATGCTGACCGGGCTCACCACGGCGGCAGACGATCACCTCTCTGGAAAAGCGGAATGGCTGGTTCACGGTGAGCCAAGCAAGCCTGGCTTCGGGTGGCCTTTTGTTTGTGAGCCCTGTCCCTCAGCTTTAGTTACTCATGACATTAAGCAAAGCTACCAAACCCTCCCTGCAGCTGTGCCCACACAGCGAGGCGGCGCGCCTGGGGACTGGGCCAGGCTGCACGTGCATATAAAATAGGTGAGCTTAGCATTTCCTACATATGCTCCTCGTTCCTGTGCGCATTTGGGGGCCTGGCAGCATTTCTAGTGCCCGCCGCCACCACTCCACGAACAATCAAGATGACAGATCGGTGGTGAATAACCACCCACCATGCCTGGGGACTGACAGGTCTCAGGTCTATTTCACACTGTGGCCCGAAAGCGAAATTTCCCTCTTACCCAAAATGCAGTCTGGGCTAGGACACACTAAAGGACTTTAAAAGTCATGGCATAACAGTCTCTCTCTGTGTGTTCATGTGTGTACGTGTGGGTGTATGTGGAAGCTATAGGACGATTCGGGTGTCCTTCCTCAGGCACCATATACCTTAGCTGTTTTGTTGTTTGTTTGTTTTAAGATTTTATATTTTAATTGCACGTATATGTGTCTGTGTGTGGGACTGTGCATGTGAGTGTAATGTGCCTGTGGAGGCCAGAAGAGGGTGTAGAATCCCCTGGGGCAGGAGTTACACAAGAATACCTCGTGAGCTGCCCAATGTGGGTGCTGGGAATGGAATTTGGGTCCTCTAAAGGCCAGCATTTGTTCTAACCACTGGGCAACCCCCCCCCCAGGCCTCACTTGGTTTAATTTTAGCTTTTCTGAGACAAGGTTCTCACTGACCTGAACTTACCAGATAGGTTAGCTAGCCAGAGAGCCCCAGGGATCTGTCTATAGCCACCTCCCTAATGCTGGGATTATAAACACATACCACCAGACTCAGCTTTTTCCTTTTTTTTTTTTTTTTTTTTTGTTTTTGGTTTTTCGAGACAGGGTTTCTCTGTGTAGCTTTGGAGCCTTTCCTGGATCTCGCTCTGTAGCCCAGGCTGGCTTCGCACTCACAAAGATCCGCCTGGCTCTGCCTCCCAAGTGCTGGGATTAAAGGCGTGCGCCACCACCGCCCGGCAGCTTTTTCAAAGTAGGCTTTCAGGCTAGAATTCAAGTCCTCGTGTCTGTGTGACAGGCCATTTACCAGCTGATCTGTCTCTGCAGCCCTTGTCTCTTATTAAAGGAAAATAAGTCCTACATCTCAGAACCAGAATTAATATTCTAGCAATAAGAAGTGTCACTGCCTAAAATAACAAAAGCTGAAGCAATTCAGACCTCCCGATAGACTGTTAAATAGTGCCGATAGCCAAACTCTGACGTCACTAGAAAGAACAGCTTGGGAATCTAAGAAAGAGACTTGCAAAGTGTTCTTGACTTTGAGTTGGGAAAAAGGCCGGTTTGCAGGGCAATATGTCGAGAAAAGCCTAATTTTCATTCTCACACCTAGCACACCTGTGTGCAAACAGCATATATCTGTCTGTTCTATTTGACTTGCAAAGGAAAAGTGTTGGAAGCATGTTGCACCAAATGCTCCTGGTGATTGCCATTCACAGCGGAGGGTGGAAGGATGGGATGAGGGTGACCATGGATGAGGGACACTCTAAAATCTGTATTCATTTCAAGGCGGTTATTTTTCCCATATGCACCACAACAGTAATTGGAGACATGGACGAAAATGTATTCTTTTTTCCTTTTTAAGAAACAATACAGAGCCTCCCGCATTCACAATCATGTTAGGGTTCTTGGAGAGCAAGCCAGCTGAGCTCACAACATTAATTATAACCAGGGCACTTCACCCCAAGGCTTAATAACTCGCCCATGGCTTCCCAGTTCTCTTATAATCACCATTTCCTCCTGAGGCTCATGAGGCCCCAGCTGTGAGGCTCCTCACTGCTTAGGTCAAGCCTTGGGAACTTATTTTTCTGACTCTGAAATGCAGCCAGCTGGTCCCTCCTTAAGCATCCCATGGCTAAGGCTCTGTCTAGGAATGCAGTATGTCCATATAGGCTTTTTCTAGCCAACCTCAGTATCAGGTTAAGTATCATCTCTAAGAAGTGGCTGCCTTTGACCCCCAGCTTCACAGACACCTCCACACAACCCACCTGGGAGTGCTGTTTCCCAGTTCTCCTTACCCCTGCACTGGCCACCTTCTCCTTTTGGGTTCATGGGAATGGAGCTGGCTGGTCTCATTCCTTCCAGGTGTCTTAAAAAAAATGCTTGGCACAGACAGTCAAGTCAGAGTTGAGTACACAAGAGTCTACTGTTAGAAGAAGAACCTCTTGGGGCTAGGCTCAGTTGGTAGAGTGTCTGTCCAGCACGTATGAATGTGGTGTGGTTTGAATGAGAATGGCTACCACAGACTTCTGTGTTTAAATGCATAGTCCCAGTTGGTGGAAATGTTTGGGAAGGATTAGTAGGTGTGGCCTTGTTGGAGGAGGTGTGTTTCTTGGGGTGGGCTTTGGGGTTTCAAACGACAAGTGCCCATGCTGGGTGGTGGTGGCGCACACCTTTAGTCCCAGCACTCAGGAGGCAGAGGCAGGCAGATCTCAGTGAGTCTGAGGCCAGCCTGGGCTACAGAGTGAGTTCCAGGAAAGGCTCCAAAGATAGACGGAGAAACCCTGTCTCAAAAAACAAACAAAACAAAACAAGCCAAGTGCCATGCCCATTGCACTCTCTGCCTCCTGCTTGTGGATAGAGAAGTGAGCTCCCAGCTGCTGCTCCAGCCACCCGCCACTTGGCCTTCACTTTGCCATCGTAATTTCTAACCCTCTAGAACCACAATCCAAGTTAAACCCTTTCTTTTATATTGCCTTAGCCATGTGTTTTTATCACAGCAATGAAGGGGTAACTAACACACTGAATTTATGGGTTCAATCCCCACCACTGCATGAACTGGATATTGTGGCACTCATTTGAAACCCCAGCACTTGGGAAGACGGGAGGAGGGTCAAGAGTTCAAGGTCAACCACAACTACATAGTGAGTTTGAGGCTAGCCTGGGCCACATGAGCCTGTCTCAAAAAGTAAAAATAAAAGAAGCAAATGTGTTTCTTGGCTGAAGATGCTGAAGAATAAATGTTGGGAGATGCTATCATCCAAGCCAAAAAGCCCTCTATAACAAAAAACCCACAGGGAGAGAGAAACACATCACCTCCCCTGACCAAGAAAGCCACAAAAAGGGAGAGGATTTTAATCTTCACTTAAAGCTGGAGGCAACTTTCTCCCCAAACTTAGTTTTGTTTGTTTGGTTGTTGTTTGAGGCGGGATCTCTAATAGCCCAGGCTGCCCTCCAGCTCACTACATAGCCAAGGATAACTCAAACTTCTGATCTTCCTGCCTCTACCTCCTGAGTGCTGGAATTGCAGACAAATGCCATCATGCCTTATTTCATATATTCTTGGGGGTGACATTTCAGTGCTAACAGGGGGCAAGACTACACCATTTTCTCTAAAACACACACACACACACACACACACACACACACACACACACACACCGCTCGGCACCACATTCTTAAGCCTCATGCCTGTCCGGGCAAGGTTTTCCTTTGACTCTGAAAGGCTTTTGACAGCAGAGGCCATCCCCTTCTTCCTTCAGCAAGACAGAACCCACTCTTCAAGTCAAGGGAGCTCAGGCTATCCTAACAGGCTCCTCCTGCCCCACAGCCCAGCAGTGGAGGGCACCTGGGAAGTTATTCATGCTATTCTAGGGCCGCTTCTGCTGTTGACAGAAAACACGTTCAAGGCGGCTGTGATGTGAAGAGCACCAGAAAACTGGGATTCACTTCCCCGGACCTTCTGATTTAGCGCCAGAAGGCCAAACACCCTGCTGGGAGCCGGGAAGCTGCAAGGATGGAACTTTGGAGGCCGCTGGGCTCCAGTGCCAGAAGCAACCCGCCGATCTGTCACCTCTCTGGTGAATCGGTTACCTGTCTTTACAAAACAGTTCTTACATTGACTCATTTATTTGGGGTGGGTGGCACATTAAACAGCACTCCCGGAGGACAACTTTCAGGAGTCAGTTCCCTCCTCCCACCACATGGGTCCCAGGGATGGAACTCGGGCCAGCAGGATTGGCGGCAAGCACCTTTACCTGCTGAGCCATCTCGCTGGCCTGGCGTCAGCTGCTTTTCATTTTTTTTAGTTTTTGGAGCTGTTCCCAAACTTCACACACAGGCTAGCTGATGCCAGGCATCAAAAGGGCAGACATCATTGGAGCCATCCTGTTAACTGGGGGTTCTTAAGCCAAGTCATTTGCTCAGCAAATTGAAAAAGAGAGCAGCGTTGTTTCCCTGGATGTGAACCGGTGTGCCCCATTTATTTCACTTGGAACCCGCGCGGAGCATCTCTGAACCTCGAAGAACACCCATTCATTTCAGAACACTCGGCTTCATTTTCCGACACACCGCCGAGCATCCTGCTATCTACACATACGTTTGGAACTGGAGAGCAGTGTCTTTGGGCTGTGTGGCTGACTCAGTTGTGGAAGGGAAGCCTGTAGAAGTGAGCAGTGGCCCCCATCTGCTGCCACCTCTCACTCTGAAGGAGCTGCCGGATGGCCCCGGGGAGACAGCTGGGCCTGGGGAGCCCGTGTGGGGCTCCACCTGTGCAGCTATCCTATGGAAAATGTCAGAGGCTTCCCAAAGAGCACCAGGCTGTGCCTTCTGTGGCAAGCATCCCAGTGGCCCTGGCAGCTGACAGCCGCAGGAAGCTGGCCTTCCGGTGGCCTTACAAGGCGCACAGGGCTGAGAACGGCTAAGACAGGTGTGAAATTCCCAGTGTCGTTGAGCCTTGCCAAGTCTCACATGGTATACCCATCCCTCCCCAACAGCCTCCGCCATCAGCACATCCCGGCCTCCCTTGATATCCTTCTCTCATTTACAAACCGCTTGCACTTTGATGTTGTTTGTTTGTTTGCTTTTGATGCTGGGGATGGTACCCAGGGGCATAGGGCATATGAAGCAACTGCTCTAAGGCTGAGCTCCACCCCCAGTCTCTTGCCTCTTTGCCTATCATAGGAACTTACAGGGTACTACTGTTCTAGCTTCCTTTCTGTTACTGTAGCAAAACTCTCAAAGGGTTTATTTGACTTACGTGTCCAGCTCACAGCCCGTTCCTGAAGGATGCCAAGGCAAGAACTCAAGGCAGCAACCATGGGGGGACCCTGACGGCTAGCTCACGTTCTGGCTTGCTTACTTGCTCATGCTTACCTAGCCTTTTTATACAGGACCCCCAGCCTGATGAGTGGTGCCAGCAGCAGTGATCTGGGCCCTCCAGCATCAATTAACAATCAAGACAACCCCCCACGGACATGCCCACAGGCCAACCTGACCTAGGCGATTCCTCAGTTGACGCTTCTCCTCTCTGATGACTCTAGATGTTAAGTTGATCATTAAGGCTTTTCTTTTCTGGGCCACACCGGGTGGGTGACTTGTTTCTTAGGGGTCCACGAGATGGCCCAGTGGTTAAAAGCACTTGTTTGCAAGCCTGAAGTTCTGAGTTTAATCCCCAGAACTCACGTGTGCTAGATGGTTTTATGTCAACTTAACACAAACCACAATCATTTGGGGAAACTCAATTGGCAATATGTCCACACCAAACTGGCCTGTGGGGCATTTTCTTGATTGGTTGATAACTGATGTGGGAGAGCCCAGTTCACTATGGGTGGTCCGACCTCTGGGCTGGTACTTCTAGGAGCCATAAGAAAACAGGATGGGCCCAGCTAGGCTCTGCAGACACCAGGACTGCAAGGTGATGTTGCTCATGCCACTGAAGGAAAAGCTCATGGAAGATAAACTTGGAGAGCTTCCAAGCTGGATATTGATGTAGGATTTCACCCCAGTGGCATCATGGGAGCCTTTCAGAGAGGTATCATCAGGTTGATGGAACAAGTACATCAACATGTGGAAAGGAGCATCGAAGGCCTTCACATGATGCTGGCAGTCTACGTGCTTTTCAGCAACTACAATTCTTAGAAGTAACTCAAACATTAGTATGACGTAAACACTGTGAAGGGGAGTCAGTCTGGAGGGCAAAGCTTGCCTGAGCATAAGCACCTGCCCAGCTCCTATTCACGAAGAATTCAACTGTGGTTGAATCTTCTTATCTTGACTGAAAACTAAAAGGTGACTGGTTCATGTTAGAAAATGAAGGAAGGGAGGAAGGGAGGGAGGGAGGGAGGGAGAAAAGAATGAACCATGGCCTCCTTCTTCTAGTTCCTGCCTTGAGTTCCTACCCTGACTCCACTGGATGGATAATGGACTTCAAACTGTAAGGTGAAATAAACCCTTTCTTCCTCATGTGACTTTTGGTCATGGTGTTTTATCGCAGCATAAAAACCTTAACTAAGACATCACATAAAGGCAGAAGGAAAGAACCAACCCCCCGGAGTTGTCCTCTGACATCCACATCTATGCCATGGCACATGCATGCCCCCCTCCATCATACACACAATAATACATAAAAATAAGTTTAAAAATTGTCACTCAAGAACTGCTCAGTTGAATAGAAACTGGAAAAAAAAATCACACCAAGTTCTCATACTATTCAGGTGAGTTTGCGATACTGTGATAGGCCACATTCCCAGCTCTCTTAGACTGAACACCCCATGTGGGCTGGACATGTCTGGAAGGATCTAAAGAAGCATCTTCCTCCGTCACTTGTCCCCAGCCCCTCTCCTGGAGGCGTGGTCATCCTGCCACCCATCCTCTCCGTGTCCTTCAATATGTCTGAACAAGAGTGTACAAATGTAAAATCCATTGATAAAACAAGCTGGAAGAGACCACAGACTCTTTCGCACCATGCTCTCCCTGCTTACTGACACTGGAGTTTTACCATGTGAGCGTACAAATAAGTGAGTGGTTCTTCTGAGTGGCTTCATAGACATCCCCTGGCTCCCAGCCCAACTAACTCACCATCCTCTCTCTCATCCACAGTCTCATCTATTGGCCAGACTGGCTGGCCAGAGAGCTCCCAACATCCATCTGCCTCTGCCTGCGAGCAGCTCTGTGGTTACAGATGCATGAGGCTGCCTTGGCTTTTGACACGGGGGCGGGGTCCTGAAGCCATCCTTACACGATGGCACTTTCCTGACCGAGCCATGTTCCCAGCCCTCAAACTCCCTCCTTTCACCACTCTCTGACTTCTTGGCCCTCTCCTTCATTCACGGATGACACTAAGACCTGTTTCGCTGTCTTCATCTCATCCCGCAATTCTGCCCTACCTCTTTTTAACTCTAGTCCCAGAGAGAGCATCCCACCAGCACCAGGTCAGATGCAAATCCCTGACTGCTGATCCCCACCCCAACAGTCAGCCTAAATCTGTACCACAGATGAAACACCTAGAGAATCTGGTTCTTAACATTTCATACCAACAACTGTTGACCCGATCAAGACTTCTAACCTATCGTGACTGTTCATTAAACTTGCTGTTGCCTTTCACCCTTCCTAGACCAATTTAGAGATTGTGACGACTTGTTCTGTCTACTTGAAACAACCTGGAGTCACCGGGGAAGAGAGTCTTGAGGAATTGCCAGATCATGTTGCTGTTATGGGCACTTGCGTCTGTGAGGGACTGTCTTGACTGTGAAATGATGTGGAAGGTCCCAGAACACGGTGAAGGACCATTACCTAAGGAGAGGCTCTCCACTGTGGAAGAGCAGAGAAGATGGAGGGGGCTGGAGAGATGTCTCAGTAACCACACGTGCTTACTGTTCTTGGCAGAGGACCCAGGTTCTGTTCCCAGCACTCACATGGCAGCTCACAACTGTCTGTTACTCCACTTTCAGAGGACCCGATGCCCTCTTAACGATCTCTATAGGTTCCTGCATGCACATGGTATACATACATTCAGATATGCTCACACATACACATAAAAATAAGTAATCTATTTGAAAAGAGTAGAAAAGGTGAGTTGAGCACTGGAGTGCACACACTCATTTCTCTCTGCTCTTGGCTGTGGGTGTGATGTGACCAGCTGGGTCAAGCTCCTGCCACTGTGATGTCTCTGACACAAGAGACCACAACCTGGAATTGTCAGCCGAATGAACCATTCCCCCCC
>CABHPP010145010.1:35475-67400 GCA_902168425.1 Peromyscus attwateri
GTGTGATGGTGGTGGTTGTGGTATATGTGTGTGTGTGTGTGTAATGGTGGTGGTGGTAGTGGTGGTGGTTGTTGTTAGTAGTGGTGTGTGTGTGCATGTGTGTATAGTTCTGGGGATTGAACTCAGGTCTCCATGGTGAACACATTACTCACAGCCATCTCTCTAACACACAATATGTTTTTAAATTAAGAAACTATAGACATTCTTCTCCTCACTCTCTGGGGTGTGTTTTACCCTTACACACCATCTCCATATCAAGTTAAAGCAAGGCAGTAAAGCAAACTGGGTAGCACAGCTGCAGAACCAAGGGCTGCATGTTACTCTACATGGTGCCTAGCACTGACGCAGGACAGAGCAGCTCTCTCGACTTCTTCATGGGGGTTTTGTTGAAGTCCTCAAACCCCTACATAAGAAATTGGGTGGGTACATTAATGCCTCCCATGTTACAGAATCATCATTTGAAATTTAATAAAATTAAAATTTCTACTATCCATTTCTTGAAATTTTTTTTACAAAAGATTAACTTATTTTCAAAATTAACTTTTTCCAAATGGTATCATCTTTGATATCACAAATCTGATACTTCACATTTGTTAAAGGAGATATGCACATGAAACTAAATATTTCACATGTGTAGATGTGGGGGTTTGGGGTTTTTTGGTATTTTGTTTTCTTTTTTTCAATATTTTTAAGGGGTGTGTTTTATTACTTTATTTATTTGGTTTTTTGAGGCAGGGTTTCTCTGTGTAACAGCCTTGGCTGTCCTGGAACTTGTTCTGTAGACCAGGCTGGGCTCGAACTCACAGAGATCTGCTTGCCTTTGCCTCCCAAGTGCTGGGATTAAAGGCATGTGCCACCACCGCCTGGTATATGTTATTATTTTTAAATTATGTGCATTTGTCTGTGTCTGTGTGGGGTATATGAACATGAATGCAGGTCCCAACGGAGGCCAGAAGAGTGTATTGGAGTTTGAGAAGCGGAGTTCCAGGGGGTTGTGAGCTGCCTGATGTGGGTTCAGTTCTGCTGCAAGTACAGCATGTGCTTTAACAACTGGGCCATCCCTCCAACTCCCTGGTCTGTCTTCTTGCTGTCACTAAGTCACTAATGAATCCGTATGCTGTCATCTGTCAAGAGTTTCTGCATTCCAGCACATTCAACCTCAAATCGATTACTGCCTGAATTCCCTGATGCCAAAGAGATACCTCTGCCTTTTCATGTTTGCTTGTGATTTGATACTAGCTCACTGACACCTTCTCTCTGGCACCATTAGAACCACACAGAGGAGCATTTGTTGACTGGTGTTCAACCATCCAAAACCTACAGAGGCCAGGGAAAACCCTGCATGTGCTGATATACAGGCACACACACATATACAAACATGTGTATGCACAATCACATATATACACAAATAGATATGTATATGTGTGTAGGAACATATGTGTCCATCATGAAAATTGTAGAGGCCCACAGAGGCTCCCTAGTAAGTAAGGCCTTACTCAAGATCAGAAAGTCTGAGCTTGCTTTGCCCAGCAGGGCTACATAATAGGATGATTTGGCCAGAGGCATGGGTACCAGGTGTTTTGAAGGGTCTACATTTTTTGGTACTTTATACCTCAACCTTGAAAGGGGGAGGTCCTTTGCTTCTCCCCTTGCTGATGTATAAAAAGCCCATCATGATTAAACTCTGGGCAACTGGGTATTGACCCAAGGCCCTCCCAAAGCTATCCTGTGTCTCTGTCTTCCTCTTTGTCTAGGCCTATATTTCTATCTAATACTTCTTCATTCCTCACTCCTCCCCCACCAAGAACCCTTTGACAGGTCAGAACTGGTCCCTGGCAGAAAATCCTATGGAGGAGGAATGTTTCTTTTTCTACTTTACCAAATGAAGGGCTGAAGTACAGTGAAGTCCCAGAGCTAGCAAGTAGTGGTGCTCAAAGCATGAATTTCTATGTGTTTGTGAATGTTTCATGTGCATAGGTGTGTCTTACATCAGGTTATTTAAAAGATCAATGGCCATATCAGCTTGAATGTACCAGTCTTGTCTAATCTTGGTAGCTAAGCAGGGTCAGGTCTGGTTAGTACTTGGATGGGAGACCTGGGAATACCAGAACTGTAGACTTAACAAAACAAAACAAACAAACAAACAAACAAAAATACTTTGCTTTGTGAAGCTGGGTGGTGGCACAAGCCTTTAATTTCGATACTCAGGAGGCAGAGGCAGGCAGATCTCTGTGAGCTCAAGACCAGTCTGGTCTACAGAGTGAGTTCTAGGACAGCCAGGGCTACATACAGAAACCCTGTCTCAAAAAACAAAACAAAAAACCTTAGATCAATATTAATAGATTAAATATTGAATTATTAATTAAAAATATGACAGACAAAACAACAACAAATCTGACTTGCAAAAGCTGGAGATACAGCTTGGTAGTAGAGGACTAGTCTAGCATTTGTGAGACCCTGAGAGAAAATGAAGACACTAAGGAGAGAGAATGGGGAGAAAGGGAATAGGGGAGGAAGGGAGGAGAGAAGAAAGAGGACAGAATGGGGAGGGAAGGGAGTAAATGAGTAGATAGGAAGATTGGTGGGTGGTTAGCTAAACGGATGGGTGGGTGGATGGGTGGATGGATGGATGGATGGATGGATGGATGGATGGATGGATAGATAGATGAATGGATGGATAGATGAATGGATGGGAGAATAGATAGATGAGAGGATGGGAGGACAGATGGACAGTGGGTGAATGGCTGAACACAGAGACAGACAAGAAAATATTCTCCAGACTTCAGATCAGAGAACTGAACAAATTATAAAGGTTATAATTTGTCCCTGTGACTATCCCAGGGAAGACCTGCTCATGACTGACAGTGCACTAGCTAACATCAAAGGCAACTTGCACCCTCTTCTCAACATCAGGACAAAGACTGAAGGCAAGCCTTTCCTTTAAGGATCCTCCAGTCCGGAAGAAGAGTCCACTTACATATACTCCCTGTGGGCAGAGTGCACGGCCGCCGCGTTGCTGTAACGCCAGAGGACAATGGCCGAGGACAGCACATCCAGGATGGCGTCAAACTAGAGAAGGAGACAGGACATGAGTGGTTCTCCAGAGTCAGCAAGGCACAACCACAAACACACAGGGCAACTGCACGATGACGCAGAGAGCTCGAACGAGCATCTTGGAGTATGCATATTTCTGCATGCTTCTTGCAGCCACTTTGAACTCCATGGTGGAACCCTGGGCATTACACACTGCCCTGGTAGCAGGGCTGTGGCCCTTGTATGGCTGGTTCTATTCTCAGAGCCCCGGGATCCTGGCACGCTGGAGATATGGGGCGGGAGATAGGAATGGGAGATGCAGTTTTCTGAAATACATAAAACTGATTTTCCTACAACAGGCAAGATGGCATTGGCATTTTCTTATACATAGTAAGTAAAAAAAAAAAAAAACTTGGGGGCGAATTCTAATGCTGACTCTCACTGAAACCGTTTTATTTATAGGTCCAGGAAGTCTACCAACAGTTTGATATTGTATAGAAAACTCCATGCTTTTGAGAGAATGTGTGTGTGTGTGTGTGTGTGTGTGTGTGAGAGAGAGAGAGAGAGAGAGAGAGAGAGAGAGAGAGAGAGAGAGAGAGAGAGGGGGGGGGGGAGAGGGGGAGGGAAGGAGGGAGGAAGGGAGGGAGGGAGGGAGGTGTTTCTGAGTATGTATATGTTGTGTGTGTGTCTGGATATGTATATATATTATGTGTGCACGCACGTGTGTCTATGTTGTGTATTTACTTCTGGATATGTGTCTATGCTGTGTGTGTGTTTCTGTTTTGCTCTTTGTGTGTGTTGTATATGTCTGGTTGTATTCATATATTGTATATGTATCTCGCTGTGTGTATACATGTTATGTATTTATTTCTGGGTTGTGTACATGTTGTTTGTGTTCTGGGTACCAGTGTGTGCATGTGTAATTTTCTGGACAGTCTGCATCCTTCCTGAGACTCTTAAGAGAATTTGCAACACCCTCAAAGCAACACTTTCCAAGCAATAAGTTCTTACAACAAAGGGCAGATGTGGGTCTGGGTCCCAGTACGGGATGCCCCATGTCTGGGCCACAGGAGGGAAGGAGCTTGCTTAGTCATCACACACCTCAATTCTTGGGACTGTACTAGTGCTGGCCCTCTCTTAAAAGGCCATGAAGAAACGTCACTCAATTTTTCAACATACCTGCCTGTGTTGACCTATTTCCACCAGGAGGCAGGCAGAAAACTCAGCTCCCCTTAGCAGGGCTGCAGATAGACTAACTTCTAGTGTGAGCAGCCCTGATCCATCTCAGCTCCCAATGTCTCTGTCTACACCAGCAATATGCACCACCCCAATGTGCCAGGACCACATGCAACCTGGAAGGGCACAAAGAGGCAAGCCTCCCAAAACATCCTCTCAAACATCCCCTTCACAGAATATGTGCACCCCGGATGTATACGTGGGAACTATCCCATCTTGATGCTGTTTAATTCTATTACATTGTCATTTTCCAGAAGTGGTTTCCCCTAAAATTGTGCTTCCCATGCTCATCTCTTATCTGCTAAGCATAAGCACCCATCTATTTGATGACTGGGTGAGAGTCTCGGGCTGGGGGAAAGCGTGCAGAAACTTCATGATGGTGAGGACATTTCAGACTACTTACTGCAAACCCAAAGGCAGAGGCGCTGTACCTCATGACGGAGACAGCTAGAAAGAAAGAAAACACCGTTCAGATTTGACAGCCTCGTGGGTGACGTGGTTCGTTTGTGGGCTCATCAGCACATTGGATACAATCTTTTAGACCTCAGGGGAAAGTTCCAAGAGAATAAAATTTTAAAACTCAATGTCTAAAAACTTAAGAATTCAAAAAGAAGAAAATGAAATGATTTTCAAATTCTCCCTGCATCACGCCCCCCTCCCACTGTGTTCTGAAGCATCCAAGGGCCAACTTCAGGGAAAACAAACCAACAAGTAAGCACCTGTCAATCATACGGCTTCTGTGCCTCTGAAAACCGACAGGCTGAAGCAGAGAGCTGGGAACTAAATTTTCAGAGAAGCTGAAACCTAAATCCTCCTGCCTCAGCTTCCTCAGTTGCTAGGATCACAGCCCTGCACCATCAGGCCTGGCTGGATTTCTACTCTGAATCTATCTGCTCTCACTGGCCTTGGTACAATGGGCATGCACAGTTAAAAAGCCCCTCCCCTTCGTGTGCCCCAGAAGGCCACCTGCTTGGCAGATGTTAAACTGTGACTTCAAAATGTCTGCACTTGAGTTCTTTGGTGATACCAGGTCTTTACATGGAGAGCCCCAGATTTCAAAAGAGTAGATGCCCAAGTTATTGCCGTGAGAAATATGAAGAACCTCACCTCAGATCTATAATTGAACAAGTGCCGTTGGCTGGAGAAAAGGCTCCGTAGACTAAATGCTTGCCTTGCAATTGTTAGTGCATGACTTTGACCCTTTGCACCCAAGTAAAAAAGCCAAGCATGGTAATGCCCTTGTAACCCTAACCCTAGGGAGGTAGAGATGGGTGGATCCCTGGGGCTCCATGTCAGGCCAGCCTAAAGGGCTTGGTAATCTCTACGCCAGTAAGAGACTGTCTCAAAAAACAAGGTTGGGGATGATTAAAACCACTTGCTGTGTTTTCAGAGGACCAGAATTTAGTTCCCAACACCCATGTCAGGTGATTCACAATCCCCTGTTACTTCTAGCCCCAGGGAATCTGACACCCTCTTCTGGCCTCTTTGGGCCAGATAAACATATACACACCTACAGGTAAAGAGAAATACTATAAATATTTCTTTAAAAGAGGTGTTACACCATCAAAAGTTATTTTCTGGCCTATCCATGTACTTGTGTTTGTATACATATGTACACACATATATGCAGGTATATGCAAATACAAGCATATACACAAGTGTATACACACACACACACACACACACACACACACACAGGAGATCGTCATTGAGGGGAGGCTTCTCTGACTCCATGGAGTCCAATGCTATGTTTCACTCTCAGAACTACACTGGAAAGTGAGTTAAGCCTGCCAGGTGGACAGATAATGGATAGCAAATATTGAATATTACTATTATTCATGCCCTGAATTAATAACATTCAGGGCACTGTGAGCCAGTGGGGTCCTAGTGAACTCAGGGTCCTTCAGAGAGATGTGTTATTTACTTAAGAATCACCTTCATCTAATTCCTTGATAACATGCAAAGAGCAAAAAGCCAAAATTGCATGGAGAGTCGAGAGTCCTCTGAAGGGTCCTCCACAGAGCCTCTGCCTAGCAGCTTCCCACTGAGGCCAGCTCTCAGCTCTTGCTGCTAAACAACTGTAAACAGTCATCAGCCCAAGACCTACATGGAAGAGCTCAGTAGCCTCCGAGGAATTTTCAAGATTGCCAAGTAATAAGTTCATTTTCTTTGGCCCATAACTGATCATGGCACATATGAATCCAGGATAAGAATGAATTCAATAGAAGTGGGTAGATAGCTCTGTTTCCATGTAAAGTAAATCACGCTTTCTCTCTCTCTCGCTCTCTCTCTCTCTCTCTCTCTCTCTCTCTCTCTCTCTCCCTCCCTCCCTCCCTCTCCTTGTATATGTGTATGTATATGTGTGTAGGTATGTGAGTATGTGTGTGGAGACTGGAGGTAAAACCCTAGTGTTATTCCTAAAGAGCTATCCACCTCATTTTTTGTTTGTTAAGTTGGTTGGTTGGTTGACTGGTTTTGGTTTTTTGAGACAGGGTTTCTCTGTTTCCCTGGCTGTCCTGGAACTCACTCTGGAGACCAGGCTGGCCTCGAACTCAGAGATCTACCTGCTTCTGCCTCTTGAGTGCTGGGGTTAAAGGCGTGTGCCACTGCTGCCACTAGGCCCACAGTACAAGGTCTCTCATTGGTCTGAAACTTGCCAAAGAGGCTAGGTTGACCAGTCAGCAAGCCCTAGGGATCTTCCCGTCTCTGCCTCCCCAGCACTGAGATTACAACAACCCAACTTTCTTCTTCTGGTTCTGGGGATCAAGTTTAGTTCCTATGGCTTATGGAGTCGGCCCTTGACCACGTGAGCCATCTCCCCAACCACCAAACTGAAGGGTTCTCATTGAGGCGTTTCCAAGCTCGCTCATGCAAGAATGAGTTGTGTTTGGAGAACAGGCCTGTCCCAGGGTGACCAATGGAGGCAGAGAAGAGGTCCCAGGCACTCCATGCATGCATGAGTAAACATAGCCCAAAGTCCCCATAGGGCCAAGATGCTGCATGTAGGGTAGGAACTAGACTCAGTTGTGAAGAACACACATGGGCCATGTCGGCCTCCGTCAGACTGCACCCTGAAGGCTCATGAGAGGGCTAAGCCAGCAGTTGTGAAGCAGGGCTTTCCTATGAGGACTGCTCTTACTAAGGTAGGGCCAGGGAGCTGACGGGAATCGGAACTAAAGACGCCACTTTTCTGAGTATTCACCCACGCTGGGGTAGACTTTTCAGTGATGTAGTAGCCTGTGAGTCACGCACGCTCTCCGAAGTAACCCCAACCAATTCATTGGTTCACCAAGGTGGACTTGGGTGGAATCGCTTATTTGTCTGTTGTTGGCTGCCTCAAATGGTTAACCTTTGAAGGACAGGAACATTTGAGGTTTGTTTTTCCTGCTTTTTGTGTGTTTTCTACATTTTCTACAGACATCATAAGTAGCCATTCAAATTAGATGATATATTTTATTTGGGAAAAAAACTGTATGATATAAAAATAAGCAAAGGTCTAAAATGAACTAGCAGGAGAATTCCAACACATATCTAGACTAGAAGGCATTGCTTTCCAGTGCTTTGGTCTGACAGGAAAGTACATGGCTATGTATACCATTATTACACGCAGCTTTCTGGGTCCGGCAGTCTACATGAGCAGGTTGCTAATGGTTCAGAGTTCCCAGGAGTGTGACTGTGGGCCACATAAGCCAGGTGACAGAACACCAGCAAAACATCACTCCTTGCCCGACAGAGTTTGTCTGTCCTAAGGCAGACTGTCATTTACGTTGAGGGACTCACTAGCGCTCCACCCCAGAAGCAGGCACACAATGTAAGTCTTAAATAAATATTTGTACAGACCTGGTTAAAAGACCAGATTTTTTTTTTAACTAAGTCAAACCAGACCAAGAAGCAGGTTGACTGGAAATAAATTCAAACAGAAAGGCAGCTGGAAAATGTAAGGGACCCAGGAGACCCATTGTTAAGGCCAAGCCAAAGGCAGACCTGCAGCTGAGTAAGCAGGGGCTTGGAGGGGGGGGGTCTGCAAAGCAGAGACAAAGGGCCTTGGAAATGCAGAAGGGAGCATGCCAGCAAGGCAGCCAAGGACCAGCAGCAAGACCCCCTACACAACACCCAACAAAGAATCCAGCTTCAATTGCCAGTGAGATTCGCAGAGACAATGAGGACCCATCTGTCATCCTCTCCAAAGTCAGGCAATAATTATCTGGAGCCTTAGCACTCTTTAGCAATACCCCAGGCCCCGCAACACCTCAGAGTTGTTAAATTATGTGAGCAGTAGAACTCCGTTAATAAATCAATCCCGGTTTAATTAGACTGTCTCGATCACTCAGACGCCTAGCAAACACCTCCCCCACAGCTGGGGAACAAGCCCACCCTGGAGAGGCATTTCTCCATCACCCACATCAGAGGCAGGCTCTCTGCTCTTGCTTGCTGGAACCTGAGAATCACAAGAGCTGGAACCAAGAGGGGGTTAAAAAAAAATTAGTTTTCTATGTTCTGACTTCCTCCAACAGAATCTCTAATAGCATCCGTACTCTGGCCCTCTCAAACAAGATTATTAACTATTGCAAAATTAGTGATAGGATTCTTCACTGGAGAGGGGGAATGGCTTAACACATCCTTAAGAAGATGATCAAAATAGGTTGTATGAAATTCTCAAAGAAAAAAAAGAATAGGTCAACATTGTGTAGAGCGGGGGGGATGGCTCAGTTGATAAAGAGCTCGCAAGGAGAGCAGGAGGACCCACGTTCACTGCCCAGAATCCACCCATGTAAAAAGGCTGGGTATAGTGGGTGATGTATTCTTGCAATCCCAGCATTGGGGAGGGGAAGCCCAGCGGACCCCTGGGGCTCACTTGTCAGCTAGCCCGGCCTATTTGGCAAGCTCCAGGCCACTGAGAGACCCTGTCTCAAACAATGGGAATGGTACTTGAGAAATGGCAACTGAGGTTCACTTCTGATCTCTACACACATGTGCATACATGTATATCCCTACTCACAAACATATGTAAGCACACGTACATATACACATGCACTACATATACATAAATATGTGAACATACACAAGAGAATAGGCTTGAGGAGATTACTGAATACTGCCCTTGAGCTGCTGGGTCATCTGAGAGCATTTTACAGCATCTTACGTCACTCTGCAATGAAAGATCCAGTCCCGCTCGGAGTGCTCAAAAGAAACAGCTACTGAGATGCTTCCAAAGCAGCCGGTGCCGCTCTTCTCCACAAGCCATTGGCAGCACACAGCTGGACTGCTCTACACAGCTCACTCCATCTCAAGACCAAAATCCTCATGCTGGAACAGAGCCTCACGCTCTGACCTCCTCCTGTACAGGCTGGACCTGCCCGCTCCTCTCCAGCCACACAGCCTCCCTGGGGCTTTACCCCAGCCTTGTGCTTCTGCCCACAACACCTACCCCAGGGATCCCAGGCTTTACCCCAGCCTTGTGCTTCTGCCCACAACACCTACCCCAGGAATCCGACTAACTGACCCATCTCTTTCGGGTCTTTGCTTCAAGTCCCCCTCTTAGGCCTGACCTAGCTTTCCTATCCCATAATGCAACCTGTCCAACTCCATTTTCACCCTTACTTCCCTCCGTTTCTTTATCCAGAGATCTCCTAGCACACTGATGAATATGATCTATCATCTCCCAATAGGTATCCCTCTGTGATGGTTAATATTGTCGCCTTGAAAAGCTGCAGAGTCACTTAGAAGACAAGCCTCTGGGCGTGCCTGTGAAGGAGCTTCTACATAAGGTTCATTGCAATGGGGAGACCGCCCTAAATGTGGGCAGCAGCATCCTAATGGGCTGGGGTCCTGGACTGGATGAAAGGGAGACAGGGAGCTGAGCATCAGCATTCATCTCTGTGTCCTGATTATAGATTCTCTGTGACTAGTGGCCTCACGCCCCTGCTGCCGTGACTTCCCCACCGTGGTGAGGACCTCATACTGCAAGCCAATAACCCCTTCCTTCCTTAAGTTGCTTTAGTCAGACATTTGGCCACAAGCAGTGAGAAGAGTAACCAACCCACCTAGTCATTCACAACTTGCGTACGGCTGGCGGCTTCCATGGCACAGTATCAGAACCGGGCTTTTGTCCTGCATGTTTACTATCTCATTCTCCCTGTTAAAGTGTTCCACATCCTGGAATTAAATTTCAATGAGATGCCAAGATCACACGGGAGATTAAAGGGTCAAAGGGAAGAAACCACACTAACGAGCAATGACTAAACTAGTATCGGTCACCCGAAGGAGTGACTGTTTTGCTTGCCTGGCCCCCTCCCCAAAACTAAAAGCTAAAGCTATCAGCACTAGGACTAGACGGTATGAAGGTTGTCTTCCTTGGCTGGCACTGTTGGTGCCACACCATACATTGACCCTCTCTGATATAAAACTGCTTCCGTACATTTGGAAAATCTATTTCATTGTACTTATGTATTTCATGTGCATGTTTGTGGCCGTCACAGACAACCTGCAGGAGTCATTTGCTGTGGGATGTCCTGTATGCTGTAAATATATGTTGCTATGATTGATTGATAAATAAAATGCTGATTGGCCAGTAGCCAGGCAGGAAGTATAGGCAGGACTAGCAGAGAGGAGAATTGGGGGAACAGGAAGGCAGAGTCAGAGAGACACTGCCAGCCGCTGCCATGACAAACAAGATGTAAGGTACCGGTAAGCCACGAGCCACGTGGCAACTTATAGACTAATAGATATGGGTTAATTTGAGATCTAGGAACTAGATAACAAGAAGCCTGAGCCATTAGGACAAACAGTTTAAATAATATAAGCGTCTGTGTGTTTATTTTATAAGTGGGCTGTCAGACTGCCAGGGCTTGGCGGGACCCGGAGAGAAACTCTCCAGCTACAGTCATTCTCTCCTGCCATCTGGGCCTTGAGACTCAAACTCAGGTCGGCACTCTTGGTGGCAGATGCCATTACCCACTGAGCTGTCTTGTTGGCCCCGACAGTGCGTTATACAGAACAACTGTATTGTGAAGAAGAGGAACATTGAGTGGGCTTTAAAGACCTGGCTTAAGCAATGGTGCTGAAAAAGTTTTTACTCACTTGAGCTGAACCCAAGTCTTTAGGGGATCATTAACACTGCCACTCAGGGAATAAAAGTTAAACATGAAAAAACAGAGCTTTTTTTTTTTTTTTTTTTTCTCTCTTCCCTTCTACTCTCTCACACCAATGTAATAAGAAACATGGAAAACTAGAGAAAGAATACAATGGCCAAAGAAACTCACAAAACCCCATTCACAAAGCTATCTACCAAATACATTCAAAGCTGGAAGACGTAAGGAGAGGAAGCTGAAAGCTGACAGCACACCTCCAACAAATCTCTGAACGGGCTGAGGAGTGGCTCGGTGGTGTGGGGCTCCCCCTACCCCCAACAATCAGGTACAGTGATACCCACCAGTAACCCCGGCACTCGGGAACCCACAGCAGGAAGACTCTGAGTCTGAGACCAGCCTGGGCTATATAGAAAGTTCTAGGTTGGCTTGGGCCCTATGGTAAGATCCTATCTTAATAAACAAAGAGGTCTGGCAAGCCATGAGTTCAATCCCTGGAACATTCAGTAGGAGGACACAACTGACTCTCAAAAAAGTTGTCCTCTGAGTTCCACACATGGCATTAATGCAAAACATGAACCATTGGAGCATTCATGAATAAGGGAGTATTTTAACAAATTAAGATGTATTCACACTGTGTCTCTAAGTTCTTGAAAAAGACAGATCTGTAAAGCTAAAAAAAATAAGGCAACTAGATGAGTGGGTATTAAAGCTTGTGTGTGTACAAAAATCAGTTCATATATGCAGATAAAATGTCACAGAAGCTACACAAGAAACTAGGGGTGCTGATTACCTCTAAAGACTGGGAGTGCCAGACTGAAGGGCAGCTCCCCTCCCCCATGTGGGAGTCTTGTGTATGCTGACAGACGTATTTCCATGGCGGACACAGAAGCCTTGCCACTGGTCAGGGTTGCTGTGAATCTGGTTATTGTGGATTGCTAGCATTCATTAAAAGAAATGGGTTCAGTCCATAAAAGCCTGTGCGGGTGACATTTTAGAACACCTGGTCAATCCATGATTTGTTAATATCCACAAAACTAAGAGTCAGAAATTTCCCAATATTAAAGGTCCCAAAATATCATGTTTCTTCATTTTCAAAAACAAAACCACTTTCCTTTCTAATTATGAAAGAGGAGGAGGGGGAGGAAGAGCTGGAGAGGAAGAAGGAGAGGAGGGAGAGGGGTTGGGTAGGAGGAGGAGGAGAAGGGAAGGTGTTTTTAATAATATGGTGGTCCTGGACAGTGGCTGGGTAGATACAATATCACGGAATATTCTGCAGTAGATAAAAGTCTCAGGTCCCCACTCAGAACTGACTTGATCTCTTTTTCTTTTTTATTTTATGACTGAGTGTGGTGGCATGTCTTTAATCCCAGTACTCGGGAGGCAGAGCCATGCAAATCTTTGTGAATTTGAGACCAGTCTGGTCTACATACAGTTCTAAGACAGTCAAAACTGTATAGAGAGATCCTATCTCAAAAAATAAAAAACAAAAAAACAAAAAAAAACACCTTATTTTATGTGTATGGGTATTTTGCCTGCAAATATGTCTGTGTACTACATCAAATCTCTTTGGAACTGGAGTTACAGACAGTAGGAAACCACAGTGTAGGTGCTAGGAATCAACCTTAGGTCTTCTGAGAGAGCAGCGAGTGTTCTTAACCACTGAGCCATCTCTCCAGCCCCTGTGATCTCCTTTTCAAAGGCTGCCATCCTATCTGAAGCGGCTGACTACATAGCCTGATTATTCTACCTCAAGAAAATAAAACTGAGCTCAAGATTTCTACCAGAATAAGGCAACTCTCTCAACAAACACAACTCACATTAGTTGGAAGCGCGTGTTAACTAATGTATTTTTTTTTTAGTGCTCCAGCCCTATTATAGTTCAAAAACGGATTATCAGCTTTCAGTGACCTTGAGCGTGAGCTTTACAGGCAACCCAAAGGTAGAAACTAGAACACAGGAAAAGAAACCTTGAGTTGTGTTTCCAAGTTGACAATGCCTGTGCCTGGTGTACATTCCAAAGTGAAGAGATACAGCCATAAAGAAGAGGGACTGGGGTGAGGGTTCCGTTGGTAAAGTCCCGCTATGCCAGGCCTCCAGCACCTGTGTGAAACCTGGAGTGTGTCCACAACCCCAGTTGCTGTGGTGGCTGAAACAGAAGGATCCTGAGAGCTCGCTGGCCAACCAGTCTAGCCAAAACAGCAAGTTCCAGGTTAAGTGGCAGACATTGTCTCAAAAAATGAGATGGAGATTAATATAGAAAGACATCTGACATTGACCTCTAGCTTCAATGAACACATATACACAGATATGAACACACACTCACACACACACACACACACACACACACACACATCTCAGAGAGAGAGGGAGAGAAAAGGAAGAAGGAATAGGGGAAGGGAGAAAAGAAGGAAAGAAAGAAGGGAGGGAGGGATAGAGGGAGGGAAGGAGAGAAGGACAAACAAAACAAGAGAAGCCTTGTAGCAGGAACAAATGTGGAAGATACAACCCCCCAAAAATGAAATTACCCATGCTATATGACATCACTATGCCACGTTGACCCAGACCCAAATAGCCAGACTGAACTCTGATGAATGTTTGTAGATGGGGAGCTGTATTTTGGGTGTTTTATGTGAACAAGGACAATGCCCCAGTGGTATTGAACTATAAATCAAAAATTAATCTATGTTGATACTCCAAAAATAAGATTGTACCACCAGAGTAAGGAGTAGTGTTTTTTCATAATCCAGAGACAATAACAGTACTTTGACTTTTGTCCTTTCTAGGTGGTCCTGGGAATTGATCCAATAAGGCCCAGGTTCAGTCCTCAGCACCACAGAAACTGCATGGTAGCACATGGTGATGCAAGCCTACTACCCCAACACTCTGAAGGCAGAAGCAGGTCAGGTCATTCTCAGCTACATAGAGTGTTTGAAGCCATAATAGGTTATATGAGACCTTGTCTCCGAAAAATAACCAAACAAGAAGCCAATTCGATCTAGTCCCAGCTAGTTACATCACATTCACAGTCAACAGTGGAGAGAAGCCAATGCAATTGTGTTGCCCACTGCTTATGCTCAGCTACCTGTCCTCGCTCTTACATTGTTTAGAACCCAGCTCAGGAAATAGTGTCAACCATATTTGAGTGGGTCTTCCCACCCTAATTAACAATGAGGACAATCCCCTACAGACACGCCCACAGGCCAAACCTGATCTAGATAATTCCTCAATTGAAGCTCTCTTTCTGGGTGATTCTAGGTTATGTCAAGTTGACAGTTAAAACCAGCCAGCACAGACACCAAGATGTCGAATACACAGGCAACGTGACACTGGCCGAAATGGTATCACCTGGTTAAACATCACTCACCATGACCTTTTCTCACTTGTGGGTTTTTTTTTTCTTTTTGTAATCAGACCCACACTAGTGGACAATGTGGCTGTGACTTGAGTGCTTCCTGAGTGTGGATGCAATGTGATCATCTATCCCCTGCAGCTGTCACGCCTTCCCTGCATAATGACATGATCCCCTTGAACTGTGAACCAGAATCAACTCTTCCTCCATTACGTTGCCCCTGTCAGGTATTTTATCAAAGCAACAGGAAAAGTAGACACCACACTTCGTCACGGGTCCCCAAGAGTACTCCCACGCTTGTTGGCTGACACAGTAAAACTCCCATGACCTGATTCAGAGCTATAACCATGGCTAATATTTGTTGCAGAAAATGGTGTGTGTGTGTTTGTGTGTGTGTGTGTGTGTGTGTGTGAGAGAGAGAGAGAGAGAGAGAGACAGAGAGACAGAGAGACAGAGAGATCAGAGGAAAGCTGATGGAACTAAGTTTAGAAGAAGCAAACTGCCAATTCCAGCATCTTCCCACTGGGCAATACCACACATGCTTCCTTCCGCCGTACACTGTGATAGTATGCGCCAAAGCTTTCTACCGGGGCCTTATTAGACTCAGTGCCCAGCAATCTTACTTCAGTTCTTTACATAGATACCTCTCTTCTAGAATGTCCCAGAACTCCCCATGGGAAATCAGGGGCTCAGCACAGAGCATTCAGTGTGTGGTTTAAGCACAGTGAACTGTTACCATGTAATTTACCCTTTGGACCTGTGGAATGTTGCTCAGTTCATAGAGCCCTTGCCTGTGTGCAGAGTCCTGGCGCCACATAATCCAGCATGGTGGACATGACTCAGCACTCTGGAGACAGAAGTAGAATGATGAAAAATCCTAGGTCATCCTCAGTTACATGGTGAGTTTGAGAGTTGTATTCACTCTTCAGTGTAAAGAAATGTTTGCTGGCCAAATTCCTAAACGACACTTAACAGCCAGGCTTGTAAGCAAACTTTTCTGAGGTTGACAAGCAATCTCAAGTCTTCTGCTAACCACCTCTTTAAAATCCAAAGACTAGAGCTCAGAGACAGCCTGCCCCAAGTCACACAGCACAGGAAGACCCCTCCACCACCCACCCCACCCCAACCCCGTGTCCAGGTCCGCAGATTCCCAGAGAGAAGCACACACAGTTGCCCCATCCTCAGCCTCCAGATGCCCACAGCTTCCACAGAAGTTGTTCCCCATTAACCTGCCAGGGATAGAGCTCAACAGGGCTCAGTCCTGGGTGCACAGATTCACCATGGCAACACCAATCACATCTAATGTTTAGAAATTTCACTGATAGAAAAAATACAAATGTTTCCACGGTCTAATCTGAAGTGTATGTTAAATCTGGAATGGGGAAAGGGCTCAGTCTAGAGAGAGACACACCACGTGTATCAGAAAGTAGAAAACAGCAGTCCTCAGATGGGAGCCAGACCCCAAGTAAAGTCCCATACTTTGGTGGTTGTCACAGTAGGGAGAGAAGGTTACAATTGGCATCTGATACAAGCCAGATCTGCTAATTTTTAATATCCTTCCTCTCTCCATTCTCTTTAGAAAAAGCTACCCCCAACTCTAATTATATTTTAAAACGCCCAATTCATTATCACTTTAATTAGAATTGTGCATTCTTCACTTAGAGCTGGAAGAGTTCTTAGAGACGGTCTATTAAGTTCCAGTCCAACCTCTTTGTATGTTGGGGGTGCCTCGTGGGCTGGTCCATGCACGTGTGTTTACATGGAGGCCAGGGTCAACCTTGGATTTCTTCCTCAGGATGCTATCTCCCAGGTTTTCTGAGATGGGCTCTGTCATTAACCTTGGAGCTCACCAACTAGACTAGGCTGACTGGCCAGTGAGCCCCAGGGATCTGTCTCTACCTCCATAACTCTCAAATTACAAGCTTACATCATCATGCCCAACTTTTTTTATGTGTGTGCTGGGGACCAGACTCAAGCCCTCATGCTTGTACAGCAAGTACTTTACTGATTCAACTATCTCCTCAGGTCCTAGTCCAAGCTCTTTAAGTAACAAAAAAACAGACAAACAAAAAACAGTGAAATCTAGTGAAGGAAGCCACTCAACGGAGACTCCATTATTAACATGTCAAAACTGAAATTCTGAATCCCCACCTTGACTCTTGGTCATGCACCCTCCCTAATATACCCACTGTTCCACCAGGCTGGGCCAGTAGAGCTCAGAAGACCCTCTGCTTGTTAGAGATCCTAACTATGCAATGATCTGAAATGAATTTCCCATCATGGCCTTTGAGAGGAAAACGGAACAGCAAAAAGCCAATATTTCTCAGATTAGAAAACTAATAAAGACGATTGCCATGCTGGAGGAGGTTTGATATGACATTCTGATGCTGCTTCTATGCATCACTTCTGAAATACGCATGATTAGCCCGAAGTGCAACCACGCTAAACCAATGGTTGTGACACGCCCTAGACATTCAAGCCCTGAGTGAGAGCTCCAGAGAAGGTGAAGAGACTTTCCACACTCTGTCTGTCTCTGCAGCAATTTGTGTTTCCTTCATGCTCAGTCAGCCTGAGAGACAATCAAGGAGCTATTTAGATGGCCCTAGGAAACAGGGACTCAGTCCTCCCGGGACACTCTCGCCATTACACCACACTCAGAGAGCCGTAGAAGCACGAGGGTAGAGAACATCAGTCACATCTCTCCAGAACAGAGTCCCATTGTGTACGTGTGACCCAGCAACCAGAGAAACCCACATGAAGAGACTGAAGTGGATGTTAAATCTGAAAATCCTAGAAAGTGATGTGTCACGTGTATCGGAAAGTAGAAGACAGCATTCCTACGTAGGGGTCTAGTTCCAGGCAAAGTCTCATACTTTGGTAATTGTCACAGCGGGAAGATTACAGTTGGCAGAGACCAGATCTTTTAGTAAATGTCCTACAAAGCACAGGGTACTGCCCACCAATAAGGAATTAGCCATTCCAAAATAGCGGTAGTGCTGAGGGTGAGCTATCCTGCTCTGAGCGGATAAGACCAATCTCAGGTCCTGGGGGCCTGAAGACCATTCAGTGCTCAGAGACCTAGACTGTCTTTACTACTGAGGATAACAATATGGATGGGTGGATGGATGGATGGATGGATGGATGGATGGATGGATGGATGGATAACAGACAGGTGAGATAATGAAAGTCAAAATGTAATTCAGAGCTGGGATGTGTTCCAGTCGGCAGAGTGCTTCCTAGCATGCACAAAGCCCTGGGTTCGGCCCCCATCACCGTATACACTGGGTGTGGTGGTGTACAATGGTCATGATCCTTGACTACATAGTGAGTTTGAGTTCAGCCTGGGCTACATGAGCCCCTGCCCCCACACCCACCCCAAAAATAATGAGGTACACTTGGGAAAGATGTGTCTTTGCTCAAGACTGGATCCAAGAGCAGCACCACGCCATGGGGACTCGGATTCATCCACACCAAAGTGAGACTAGAGCATGAGACTTTTCTCCAGTAAGAAAACACGAGGACAGTTACAGGTGTAGATCTGAGTCCAGAGAACATCCGCTAAGATTTCCAGAAATAAAGGACCAAGGACACTCCACAAATGGGAGGGGCTAGATAGCGGAGAGAGGTCAGATGTTCGCTCGAAAGACACTTGGCCACAAGAGTCTTCAGCCTGTATGTATTGTCTACACAGCACCTGCCTTCTCCTGTGCTTGGAGAAGAGGGATTTCTTCACACATGTTCTGTCTCCTGTATGCAGCCCTTGGTCTGGGCTTCCAGTCTTCTGTCATCCTTTCTTTTATGTTACCTTTGAGGCTTCTCCCCCTTTCCATCCTTCTCTCCTGATGGAGACAGATTTGAGGATGCCTGTGTCCAAGGAGCCTGCAAAGATGAAAAGTCAGTGGACAAAGCGGGACCCTGTGAGTCACAATAAACTGAAAGCGTTGAGTGAGGGTGCTGTGTGATCGAGGCCATAGTGACCAAGAGCTAGCTCCCGAAGAAAGGGGACGGACGGTACAGGTTTGGGGAAACGGCTCAATGGGTAAGGTCCTTATTGATCTGGATTCAGATCTTCAGAATTCACATAAAAGCTGGACTCTAAGGCCTGTGATTCTGAACAGTGTATCTGTAATTCCAGTGTCTACAGAGAGATGGGAGGCAGACAGGAGAATTCCCAGAAGGCTGAGGTCCAGCTGGCCTGGATTTTATAGCAGCAAACATGAGAGAGACCCTGTCTTAAACAATGTAAAGAGAGAGGTCAGATACCCAGTGTTGTCCTCTGACCTCCATAAGACATGGCATATGTGCATTTATACACACACACATACACACACACACACACACAGAGAGAGAGAGAGAGAGAGAGAGAGAGAGAGAGAGAGAGAGAGAGAGAGAGAGAGAGAGATTTAAAAATGAGGAAAAACGGGAGGCAGAGGCAGGTGGATCTCTGTGAGTTCGAGGCCAGCCTGGGCTACCAAGTGAGTTCCAGGAAAGGCACAAAGCTACACAGAGAAACCCTGTCTCGAAAAACAAAAAAAAAAAGAGAAAAAAAAAGGGCTATCACTAGTCAGCTAGTGGGTGGGCCCAGAGAGCATGGCAGACTAGAGGGGATATGAGGATTTTGAAAACTGATGGAGATTTTAAGGAGAAAGATGCTAAAAATGAGCCCTAGATTGTGACCTGACCAGGAAATTCTACAAACTGATTATAGCCATCAGAAAAACCTTTACTGCGGTATTTCTCACTAAACCCTAAATCAGGAAAGTAGACACACCCAGCAGAGCCTGCTGTAGCCACCTTTGGGAGAAAGCTGGGCCCGGAATACAAGGACTTCATCTCACATCTCGCATAGGCCTAATTTTAGCTTGCAAAATAAGCTCCAACATAAAAGAGTCACCAAGAAGTGGCTGTAAGAATCGGAACCTTTTGCAAATGGCCTGGCAGGACTCCTTACCCACAAACAGAATGCCTCTCTAAGGCCAAGGTTTTCATTTTAGGAGACAAAGGTCTTCCACACAAAAAGGAGCCAGCAGGAGAGATAGATAATGGCCTGGCCCCTCCTGGGGCTCCAGGCTGACAAAGCTAAGGGTTTTGAGTCCAGCAGGGGTCACACCTTTCTCAATAGCTAATGCATCTGAAAGTATTTTCAAATCCAAACAGAAAGGGCAGAGTTGGAATGCAGCCCTGAGTTATAGCCCAAGCTCTGTATAAATGGGGCGTGGCGCCATATAGCGGACTGTAATCCCAGCCCTCAGGACGCAGAAGCAGAAAGGTCAGGGAGGGGTTTAGGGACCAGGGCTGTTCAAGAGGGACGCTAAGATGGGTTGTTGAGGGTATAGAGTTCATTAGAAAAGCTAGTAATGCTGTGAACAGACAGACAGCTAGACAACACATGGCTGAGGCTCTGAGGAGAGTTCAGGCCCCAGCGCCAGAGATGGACACCAGGGCAGGAGCACTGAAGAGAAAAATCAGAACCCGTGTAGCAGAAGTGTGTGTGTGTGGGGGGGGGGGGGGTGTTCTCACAGCTCTCTGAAGATGGAGGAAGTTTCGCAGCACAAAGCTGGACTCTCCGGTTTCCCAGTAGGAACAGGGAAGAGCATGGATGGGGGCAGGAACTTACGACCCAGGGTGAGGAACCCACGACCCAGGGTGAGGAACCCTCCTGGTACCTGGACATCTGTTAGAGAGGGACTGGTAACATCTCACAGGGTCCCTGCCAGCACCTGTGAGGGGGGAGAGCTACTACCTCAGGCAGTGTGGTCTGAGTAGCCATCTGGGCTCTGAACTTTCCAACTAGAAGTTTGTCCACCTAGCAAGTTGGAGGCCAGCCTGGGCTAGGATCTGCAGGCTGTGCTGTGATATGGGATCCTATTTCAGTCAAAACAAACAGAATTGCTTTCACCAAATCTCCCACCCAGGGAGCAAAGGCACATTTCGCTTCTGCTAAGGGCCTCACTACCCTGCTGTCAAGCTTCTAGATCCAGAACGGGAATGTGCAGGGTCCATTCCCCTTTAGCCCATTATAGCCCCAGCTCACAGTCAACAGTAAAGCCCCACCATCATGGTTGTGTTTTGTGTGTGTATGACGTGGTGTGCAGCCATTTGGAAGAGATTAATTTGATCACGGATCGCAACAGGCATCGGACAACACCTCCCCAAGGCACCGAGGCACCGTTAATATGGAAAACACCAGGTACAACTCAAGGAGTGCTAACACTCAGCTGTGATGACTCTCTCCCTAGCCTGTCACAGGGACCTGACACCCGGCCTCGACCCGTGTAAAACGCCACGGGCCTAATTGGATAAATGACGGGTGTGTGGGCGGGTGTGCAGCCATGCATGCACGTACACAGAAAACAATTTCAGTACAGCTCAGCCAAGTGGAGCCTCACCGTGTTCTTATAGAGGGGGGTGTGGAGAAGATGGTCTGTGCGCCGACAACCTAACTTATACTCCTCTACCACAGGGAAACAAACCTCCACCACTGGTGCACCCAGCGCTTGTTGGTGAGACAGGGTCTCTGGTAGCCCAGACAGGCCTTGAACTCACTATGTGACAGAGGACAACCCTGAACTTCTGATTCTTCTGCCTCTATCTACCGGGTGCCGGGATTACAGGCCTGAGCTTGTTGGAGAGCCAAATGCTAACTGAAAATCCAAAGGAATATATGTAAAATAGCAGCCATCTCGGAAATAATTCATTTACAGTATGAGGTTTTCTTGCTTAACAACTCAGCCCTTGCGTTAATGGAATGGGTCTATCTTTTACACAGCCTGAAAGAGCCCATTTGATGCCAAACTGAGAAATGTAGATTTACAAAAGCAAGAGGGTAAGAAACAGATGCAAATTACTTTGCCACAGACCAATGGTCAAAGCAGGACACTTGGCCATCTCCGGTACTTAGATGGTGCTCGGCCTGAGGAGATGGTTGGTCAGTGAGGTACTTATCTCACAGGGGTGAGGGCCTGAGTTTGCGCTGCAGAACTCCCTTTAAAACAGTGACTATGGGGGGCTGGAGAGATGGCTCAGTGGTTAAGAGCACTGACTGCTCTTCCAGAGGTCCTGAGTTCAATTCCCAGCAACCACATGGTGGCTCACAACCACCCATAGTGAAATCCGGTGCCCTGTTCCAGCATGCAAGGACACTGTATACATAATAAATAAATAAATAAATCTAATAATAATAATAATAATAATAATAATAATAATAATAATTTTTTTAAAAAGTGACTGTGGTGAGCATCATAATCTGGAAGGATCCCTGGCGTCATAATCTCGGAGTTCCCTGGAGCTATCCTAGACCAGCCTAGCCTGCTTAAGAGAGTTCCAGGCCAGTGACCTGCCCAGTTACACAGCAGGAAAGGAGTTTTCTTCAACTGAGATGTGCTTTGTGGCACACTGAATGCGTGCTGTCTCTCACCTCAATGACTTTGGCAGTGAAGGAAACAAAGGTGAAGAGTTTGAATTCATTGGAGGTTGAAGATTAATTAGGTCATCTCAGCCCCATGAGTCACAGTCACACACAACTGAAGAGACATCACACCCTGTACCAGGCTTTAATGAGCCTGGGTTACAAAATTGTTGAAGAACAAAAACTCAAGTGTCAGGCCTTATTAAGCATGTTGATGGAACATCTCATGGGGTACTATGAAGAGTCTCTTGGCAAGAGAAGCATGCAATAAAATTCTTGCAAGGTGTTTGTCAGCAAAGTATGCATTTCTATATGTGTGACAAAAAACCCATTCATTCACTTACTGTGCGGTGAATGTTTTTAAGACAACAAGAAATAAATGCGGTGGGGCATACGGATGTAGCTCAGTCGGTGGAGAGCTTGGGAAAAATGCAGAAAGCCCTGGCTCTCATCCCAGGATCTCCTAAACCAAATGCGGTGGTATAAATCTGTAATCCCAGCACTTGGGAGGCGGAGGCTGGAGGACCAGAAATTCAAGGTGATCCCCTGATTGGTACCAAGGTTAACCTCCCCTATCTGAGGTCTTGTTTAGAGAGAGAGAGACAGAGAGACAGACAGAAAGAGAGAGAGGAGAGGTGGGAAGAGGAAGAAATAATTAATCAATGCTTAATTAGACCCAAGACTAACATATTTGTAGGTCAAAATGGGGCGAAGTGAGGGTATACTTCCAGTTCAGACCAGCCTTGGCCAAGAACTCTCTCCAGAGGGTGTCCAGAGACAGTGTCTGGGGTGGCGTCCAGTTATCCAGTTGCAAGATCCTGAAATGAAGCTGCAAACAGGAGCAGTCGCCAGTGCTGGTGCAGGGAGGCAGTGCGAGGCAGGAAGGCCATGAGTAGCCGGACTCCATCACATCCCAATAGCTACTGGGCCACCTCAAGCTGACCCTCGCCTTTCCTGTCTTCTTCTTCTTTTTTTTTTTTCTGTATTTTAAATTTTTAAACTGAGCTGCTGTCTGCCAAAGTAGCTGTTTGGAACAAGAACAGAGACACAACTCAAGTAGCTCTCCTCCTGAAACCCAATTACTATTTTTTAATTACCGAGAAGCCAAGCACTACAGAGTTTTCACACCTTTTTCCTAAGTGTCTCCTTGCAAAGCCTTGCCATGTCCGCCTCTTCAGAAGCTATCTGAAATGCCTCACCTCACTGTGGTGAGAGAAGCTGAATTGCCAGCGCTCATCGTCACCTCAGAGCTGGGTCTGCCACTTTCTAAATATCTCTACCTGCTCCATGCGTGTGTGTGTGTGTGTGTGTGTGTGTGTGTGTGTGTGTGTGTGTGTGTGAGATGTGCTGCCATAGACCACATGTGGAGGTCAGAGGACAAGCTCAGGTGCCAGCCTTTGCCTTCCACCTTGTTAGAGACAGGATCCCTTGTTGACACTAACTCCAGGCTGGCTGGCCTACAGGCTTCTGGGGACTCTCCTGTCCCTGCTGCCCATCTCGGTGTAGGAGTCCTGGGATTACAGACATGTGCCACCACCCCTGACTTCACGTGGCCAACACTGCCCACCGAGCCATCTCCCCACCCTGAGGGCAGGGGGTTCTGATGAAGTTGGTGAGGTGACAGACAGCCTTGGGAGCCAGGTGAGCTCCCTCTGAGAGGAGCATATCATACCTTGAGTTCTCCCACCCCATCTGCATGTGAACACACATGTACATAATGTGCACACTATTCCATATTAGCCAGTGAACGCTGAAGAGCAGAACTTCACATGAAACAGCAGAACCCCAAAGGCAACTCCCCGGGTTCCAGTTTCTCTCCTGCCTTTGGGCCACTCCTCCATTTAAAGAGTCAACCAGTCCAAACGCCAGTGGCCTAGAAATAGAACACTGTCCTTCCTATTGGGAACAGGAGGCTGAGGGAAGTCTGTGGTGCCATAAGCATGGGTAGACATTCCTAGAACTACAGCAACCAGAACCATTCAAGGGATGAGAAGAGAAGGAGGAGGGGCTGAGTGAGGAGGGAGGAAAGGGGAGAGGACAGGAGACATCAAGGAACTGTCTCCTGCGGGGAGACAGGAAACAGGCACATCCCACCTGCAGCCTGTGGCTGGCAGCTGAAACCAGCGCTGAACAGCTGAATACCGTCCAACGGAAAAGTGTAAACTTGCTTAGAACCTTAGGAGATACTTTCTCCGGGTTTTTGTTTTGTTTTGTTTTGTTTTGCTTTTTTCACTCCACTGGAGCGTGAATTCCAGCTGAGGGAGGGCAGAGGCTGGGGGGCAGGGGGGGTGGGGTTTGCAAACGCAAGTGAGAAGATCCATCCCACCTGATCAGAAACCCCGGCCTAAGCTGCTCTTTGGATCCTGGTTTGCATGCAGCCCATTAGCCATGCTAAGCTCTCTGCCCTGAACAGAAAGAAGAAAAAGTTAGTCTTCATCTATGACAGGAGCTCTCAACCTTCCTAATGCTGCGGCCCTTCAATACAGTCCCTCATGTTGTGGTGACTCCCGCCCCAAACATAACATTATTTCATTGCTACTTCACAACTGTAATTTTGCTACTGTTATGAATCATAATGTAAATATCTGTGTTTTCTGATGGTCTTAGGCACCCCCTGTGAAAACTTCGTTTAACTCCCCCCTCCCCCATCGTGACCCACAGGTTGAGAACAGCCCCGGTCTAGAGATGCCTCTTTGGGCATAACAGTTACCTACAGCACCAAGTTGAGATCCCGGCTATTCAGGTTTGCATTCTCACGCCATCTGATGAGCTGGGTAAACTGAGGGATTTACTTAATATCTTCATGCCGTGTTTTATTTTCCCTGTGGCCTTTTTTATTTCTCTAGTTCTTGGTGGTATTTGGGGTTGGGATCCAGAGCCCGAGCATGGTAGGTGAGTCCTCCTCTGAGCTACTCCTCAGCTGCAATATGAGTTTCTCAACCATACAGTTGGAGTGACAGTCTGTAGGGACAGGCTCACCGTTTAATAAAGGGTTGATAGGGGAACACATTCTGAGCCCACAGTGAGCGCTTGCTGGCAGGCGAGTATGCACTAAACAGATCTCATCGTCACATGACAGACCCTCCCACCTGTCATTTAGACGACATAACTCTGAGAAAGCAACAAAGACAAGAAGGTCCTACAGTTTGTTAGAAAACACAATTAAAACAGACGTCGGACGGAAACCATGCAGAACTCAAGGGGAAGGCCACTGGAGTGTAATCAAGACAGAACCCAAGAGCTGGGGAGATGGCTCCTTAGAAAAACGCTTGCCTGGAGAGTGTGAGTGAAGACCTGAATTCTATCCCTAGCATCCGTGAGAAAAAGCCCCCGTGTGATGGTGTGCGCTTGTAATGACAGAACTGGGGAAGAGGAGACAGGTGGGGCCCTGGGGCTCACTAGCCAGCCAGCCTAGCCTATTTGGAGAGTTCCAAGATAGTGAGAGACCCTGTCTCAAAAATAAAGGGAGGGAGCTGAAGAGACGGTTCCGTCGGTGAAATCCTTGCTACCCAAGCATGGGTGCCTGCACATCTAAGGCCTGACTTTAGGTCTCCGGAACGCATGTAAAAAGCAAGGCATGGGTGTGTGCCCATCACCCCAACGCTGGGGATAAGAAATGGGCTCACCAGGCGGTCTAGCTGAAATGTCAAGTTCTCGGTTTAAGGAAAGATACTGTCTCAAAAAAAACAAGGTGAAGGAGCTATTAGGAAGCTATCTAGAAGTCAACTATAGGCTCCATGTGCACCTAAACCAGCCTGTGTGCCAGCACACACTTTCGCATTCAAAACACACACACAGAGAGAGAGAGAGAGAGAGAGAGAGAGAGAGAGAGAGAGAGAGAGAGAACTCAAGGACCAGAAGTGAAGACTATGGAATTCTGGGAAGAAGGTCTTACTACATCTGTATCGCTCCCTTTGGTGCGGGATTTAAAAGCAGGTGGTTGGGGGGATGACTCGACATTTAAGAGCATGCACTAACTACCCTGCAGAGAACCTGAGTACAGTGCCTATCAGCGGTGTCCAACGGCTCAGAGCCACCTCTAACTCCAGCTCTAGGGGACCTGTCACTCTCTTCCGGCCACTGGGGACACTGTCCTCACATACACACGCCCACATAAATACAGACATACATACATATAATTAAAAATCACAAAATTAATATTTAAAAATAATTTACAAGCTTTCGGTAGCCTCTGCTCAGACACTCAGTCACCTCCCTCCCCTCTCTCCCTGCACCAGACACCGGTCTGCCCAGCCTGGCCGACCTCTGTCCTCCCCAGCACGCTCGCTTCCTCTCTGGGACTTTCTGTCAGCTCGCCGTTGAAGGTGTAACTGAAGGCTGAGAGCTGGGGGCCTGGTTCCATTCTCTCCAGTTCCTTTCCTCCATCGTGTCCCTCACACCAAACGTGGACCTTCTTTCTCTCAAGCTCCCTACGAGCAAGGATTTCTGTCTCCTTCGCTGTTCTGGCCTCAGGACCCAGAGCACGTGGCACACACAAGGAGTTGGATGGATGAGGTGTAAGAACAAGGCTCAGTGACAGAGCAAGCTCCAACTGACATAAGGAAACCCTAGCATGTGTGATATATGTGTGTGTTCATGTGTGTGTACATACATGTATGCATGTATGTGCATATGGAGACCGGAACTTAAATCAAGTATCTTCCTTAACCATTCTCTCCATTACTTATTTTATTTTTCTAATTACATTTATTTATTTGGGGTAGGACATATGCTCCGTGATGTACCTGAGGAGGCCAGAGGATAGTCTGCAGGAGTCAGTTCTCTCTTCCACCACGTGGGTCCCAGGGATTGAACTCAGGTCCTTAAGCTTGGCAGCAAGTGTGTCTACTGAGGCATCTCACTGGCCCTCCATCTTCTTTTGGAGGGGGATAGAGTCCCTTTCCAAACCTGGAGCTCACAGATTCAACTGGACTGGCTAACTGACAAGTCCCGGCTCGGAAGTTTTGGAATCACAGACATGTGCCACCACCTCTGGCTCTTTGTGTGGATTCTGGGGCTCCAAACTCAGGGCCTCACGCTCAAGCAGTCAGCACTTGGCTGAGTCATCTCTCCATCCCTCAAAGGAAAAGCTCTCCGTGGTGGCCGGGAACGGAACCGAAGAGCAGTACAGACCCTTGAGATGAAAACTCTTAAGTGCCTCACGCTGACAAGAAAGTGCGGGGCCAGGAACAAAGACCACAGCTACCATGTCCACAGAAGTGTGTGTCCACAGTTCCTACCAGGCAAAGAACACAGAACGAACGGCTTGTAGGAGCCTCTACTGCCAAGCCTTTGAGTACCACACGCAGAAGGCCCTCAGGTTTCGGGAAGATAACGTCTGCAAGATTTATTCGGAAGGTGAAGTTCCCAGAACCACTATGTTTGTGGTTTTTCTCTCATCTGTAGCAAAACCCCTGACAAAAGTAACCTAAGTGCCGGGGTGATGGTGTGTTGGTAATGTGGTTGCTATGTAACTAAGAAGACCTGAGTTGGCTCACATAAACATGAGCCAGCGATGTGCACCGGAAGTCCCACCTCTACGGAAGTGGGGACAGGAGGATCCCTGGGGCTTGCTGGCCAGCTAGTCTAGAAAAAAATCAGCGAGGAGACCTGCCTTAAAAAAAAAAAATGAGGTGGAGAGCAATAGAGGAAGACACCAGACATTGACTTCTGGCTTACACACACATGTACACACACAGGTACACTCACACACAGGAACTTAAGGAAGAAGGGATTTATTTTGCCTAATGGATTGACATACTGAGGGAATACAGCAGTAGAGAGTGCAGTGGCTTGTCACATTGCAGACAGCCAGGGGGCAAAGAGTGGACAGGAAGCAACATCAGGCTATTATACCTTGAGTACAGTTATTGGCTGTGGGTCCAGACTCCCAAGCATTTGATCACCCCCAAGTCTAGCCAGGTAGCAAGTTAGACATGGGTAAAGGCAGATACTTCCATTGTCTTCATCATCCTTGACCACGGGTGCTAAAGTTTAAAGATTATCAGAATATGACCATTCAAAATCCAGTATTCCTTCTCTAGTAGATGGAAGGCAGAGACAGAAGAATCCCCAGAAGCTCGAAGGCCAATTATCCCAGTGTACTCAGCAGTGACTAACAAAGAGACCCTGTCCCAAACAAGGGGGAAGACAAGGACCAGCACCTAAGATTGTCCTCTGACCCCTGCATGCGTGCTATGACATGTATACACACACACACACACACACACACACACACACACACACAGGGGGAGGGAAAGAGAGAGAGAGAGAGAGAGAGAGAGAGAGAGAGAGAGAGAGAGAGAGAGAGACTGAGCTGGTAGTACAAGGTCTGGACCTGCCAACTGCCCCAGAGAACATTTTATTTGTATTATAACCACATTATGTGCAGGGGTATTGATTGCAGTTTCCCATTAAATTCCTATTCTCCTATAAACAGGAGTAGAAAGAGATAGTAATCGTACACTCTTAACCTAATGGACCATCACGTGACAACTGCAAATCGAATCATCTTGCAAACCCCCAGGCAAGTTCCTTCATCTTCCTGTTCCTCTATCTGCTCTTGCAGTCTCTAGAGCAGTGGTTCTCAACCTCCCTAACTCTGCGACCCTTTAATATGGTTCCTTGTATTGTGGAGACTCCAACCATAACATTATTTTCATTGCTACTACATGACTGTGATTTTGCTACTGTTGTGAATTGTAATGTAAATATCTTTGTTTTCTGATGGTCTTAAGGGACCCCCCCAAGAAAGGGTAGTTCAACCCCCAAAGGGGTTGCAACCCACAGGTTAAGAACCACAGCTCTAGACTCAAAGGAGCCAGTGCATTAAAAACACCTAGAAGATGTTTGGTGGTGGTGGTAGGGGTGGGGAGGTAGGGGTGGGGGGGGGGGGTTGCAAGGGCACAAGATGGATGCAAGGGGATGGGGAGAAAAATAGGATCAGAATGATGTATGATGTGAAATCCACAAAGAATCAATAAAAGTTAAAAAAAAAACTAGAAAAATGTTCATAACAGATAAAATATTCAGAGATTTTTGTTTGCTCTTACTATTATTAATATTTCTTACAAACACAATACAAAATCAAGATGTTCAATTAAGCTAGGAATAGTTCATGCTTATAGTCTCAGCACGAGGGAGTCTGAGCACTAGGAGGATTGCCTCAAGTTCAAGAATCACCTGAGCTACATATGGATATCAGGCCAACCAGGGGTTTGTAGCAACGCTCTGTCTAAAGAAGAGGAGAAGGAGGAAGAGGAGGGAGGGAGGGAGGGAGGGAAGGATGGAAGGAGGGAAAAGAAAAGGAAGGAAGGAAGGGAAAGAAGGAAGGAAGGAAGGAAGGAAGGAAGGAAGGAAGGAAGGAAGGAAGGAAAGAAGGAAGGAAGAAGTCATTAATAAAACATACCAAAAGAGATAGTTTATATTTAATAAATGTTTGAAAAGGAACTAACATTACAAACATATTTAATTAATTCTTGAATAATTTCATACAATGAATTTTAATCAAAGCCATCCCCCACTCCTTCAACTTCTCCCAGATTCACTCTCCCAACATGATGTCCTCTTTTTTTTTTTTTTTAAACCATCCAATCTTTCTGTTCTCTTACAATCTTTCTGTCCTCTCTTCCACAATGATCTCCGAGCCTTGTGAATACCCGTGTGTGCGTGTGCGCATGTGCATGTGTGCGTGTGCTTGTGCGTGTGTGTGTGTGTGTGTGTGTGTGTGTGTGTGACAGATGTTCCATTTGTAGCTATGCATCTCATTCTATGTACTTTGACCGGTTATGAAATAAATCAACGTTTTCAAAGGCTTTATCACAAATGATCATCTCAAGGAAAGATCTAGTACGTAGACGAAGCTTTTGGCATTGTATTTGTTTATTCTGTTTGTCTGGACATGTATGTGGTCACACATGCAACAGTACAAGTGTAACGATCACAGGACATCTTGTAGGAGTCATTTCTCTCCTATCACGGGAGACCTGGATATTGAACTCAGGTGGTCAGGCCTGGTGGCAAGTGTCTTTATCTCCTGAGCCATCTCATTTGCCCAACTTTAATCCTTCTAAAATATGCTCAGTGAAGTTGTAACAAAGAGCAATCAAGGCTCTAGGCCCTCCAAACATGGCTTCAAACTTTGCGTTCAACTGTATAACCTTCACAGCTGAGTTAGTACATAAACGCCATGGAAATCTTTCAGATGGTACTTGCTGGAGACAGGACTATTTACAGGGCTCTGTCCTTTTCCTTGGAGAATCCCACAATCTCAGGCTAAATTCACAGTAATAGCCTAGAGCAATTGTGATAAAGTATCACTAAATAGGTGATTTAACCAATAGAAATGGACTATCTCAGAGGCTAGAAGGATGCTATTGATAAATCTAATCACGATAATACCTCAAGAGTTGGTTCCTTCCACAGGCCACAGCTTTCAGTGGGTGGATGACCAGCTCCTACTGTATCACCATGACCTCTGCCTTTACACTGAGCATGTCTGTATGCACATTCTTAAAGGACAGTAGTTACATTAGATTAAGGGTCACCCTACTGGAGCATGACCTCCTCTTAAGTAATTACACCCACAATAACCTTACTTCCTAATAAAAGTGCATTGTAAAGGGCTGGGGGTTAGGACTTCAGTGTGTGGATTTGAGACAACACAGTCAGCCTACAGCAGAACTGTGGGCAGAGTCCAGGGCCATCCAATATGGCTGCAGCACAAGGGTTAGCTATTAAGTAGCAGGGTTTAATGAGGAATACAAACATTACAGAAAACCCTTCCAAGTCAAACATTCTATATATTCAGGACTTTGGGCCAGGCTTCTTATTTTCCACTGGTGATTCCTTTAGACCCAAGACATTTTTATGTGACCCAAATACATAGAAATACAAAATAGGCATACAAGTCAAATATCCACTGATAATCAGGCATGAAGAAATATATTTTAAAATAAATCTTTGGTATATATACAATCTTACCATTTATCAAAGATGAGAGAAAACTTGCATCCTAAGGAGATAGATGTGCTTGCTTATTTTTACTTGAAGAATTAAGGCCTGGGCCAGACATGGTGGCACAAGCCTTTAATTTTTAATCCCAGCACTCGGGAGACAGAGGCAGGTAGATCTCCAAGTAAGGCCATCCTGGTCTACAAAGTAAGTTCCAGGACAGCCAGGGATACATAGAGAAACCCTGTCTTGAAAAAAAAATTAAGCCCTGACTGACTATTTAACACTGTAGGATGTAGAGCATCTTCAATGTGTTTCAGAAGTAATTGATATTTTGATCTTATCTTTGTCAATGATGAGAATTCCATGTACATAATTCTATAGTACAAAATAGCAGAAGCATGTTTAGGGCCAGTTCTGAAATTGTTAGAAATTCTGTCCTAATTACAAGACAAAACTCATTTCACATTTTTATGAAACTCAAGCAACTCAAATGGCAGTTTTTACAATCAAACATTTTAACAACACAGTGCAAGGTCAGACCAATCTGATGTGCACGTGCTGATGAGTGAGAGGAGAACAGCCGAGTCTTTATCTACTGTAAAAGCACTGTTTCCACAGGAGCAGAAGACCTTGTGGGCACAGCGAAGGCACGGATTCACAGTAGACAACGGTCTTGAACCTGGGCGGAGGTGTCTTAGGCAGTGTTCTCTGACGTCTTGTGGCCGGATGACATACACCATGCCAAGTGCTTGAGCTCTGTGCTCAGAACCAAGGCTTCAGTGAAGTCACACGCTACAACATGAGGAGCGCTGCCAGAAACACCTGCGATTTGTGACACCTTTGATTTCAAATT
>CABHPP010145011.1:0-25870 GCA_902168425.1 Peromyscus attwateri
TGTTTACCTGACATTCAAATTTAACTGGGTACCGCAGGTTTCTGTGCGCTGCCTGCCAACCCTTGCCCTGAAGCTCATTCCCCCAGCTGGCACCTGGCCTGGCCAGATGGTCCAGGTCGTGCCTGGACTTGGCCCCTGCATGCCGGACCTAGCTCTTGTCAGCTCTAGGACTCCTGCCCTCGATTCCAGGTGGACACCCACCTCTACCAGCCTGCACAGAGCAGGCTATGGACTGTCCGGTATGCTGTATCCGGTGGTCTCCTGGGAGATAGGCCTGGACAGGGGTGGAGTCCCAGCTGCAGAGGCTAGACTAGAGGGGTCAGAGACAGAGGGGACACCGTGACAGAGGCGCATGAGACCCAGAAGCAGAAGACTGGGGTGGGGATGGTCCAGAGACCAAGACAGAAAGCTAAAGATGCTGAACTGCCGTGGGGGAGGGTCTGCACTGTGGCAGAGCAGAGCCTGGCCCTCTGAAGCCCAAGCATTAGGCCTGGGCTCACAGGCCTTAGGAAGCATCCTGGGGTGTTCAGTAGGAGCCCCTCCCAGGGGCACACATAGGAACATTCACAGCTTCCCAGAAGGGCCCATGGGGCAGCCAGAGTGGCTTTTAAAATTAGCCTCACTAACCAGATCTGGTTATTTCAGGAGGCCTCGTCCCAGGCTGTCGCCTCAATAGGGCAGGCTCAGGGAAGGAGAATGAGAGGGAGGGGGACCTCTATATTCCAGGGTCCCTGACTGAGTACCCCCTGCAGCCTGAGAAGCAGGGAATAGCCTGGTCCTGGTCCCCTGGTACTGAACCAGCCTTGGCCCTCAGCTACCTCTTTGGCAACATTGTCCTGGAGTTGCTGTGAGGTGTGTGTGGGGTGGTATGTGAAGACCCTCATTTTGGGCATGGATTCTGCATCAGGCTTCATGCATGGCTCCTTAGAAGTATGACAGTGTCCCTGACCATAAGTCGGTTTGTCCTGTGTCAAGGTGACACTTGCCCTCAGAGAGCTGGGGATGCCAGGGGTGTGAGGTACCCCCCTGTCTCCTGGGGAAGTGCTGCTGTTTCCAGCACCAGGGTTATTTCTAACAGAGCCTGCTGCTTCCCGGAGCTGGTGCCCCCCGCCCTAACCCTAATTCCAGCCTCGGGTTGGTGTCCTGGCTTGCCCTCCCCACCTCAGAACCCAGGGCAGGCACAGAACTGGCGTGGGGACAAGAGAAACAGTACTGTCCACTTTGATCCCCGAGGCCAGATGCATCCTCAGCCTCCCTGAGCCCCACCTTGGAGCTTGAGAGTAATGGCTTGGGCCATGCGCTGAGGCCTGGAGCCTTCTTCCTGCGGCCAGGCTGGTGCAAACAGGCAGAGGGGCGGGAGGGGCTGGCCAAGGCTTGCTCTCCTGGCTGTTCACCTGTTTTTATTCCAGGGCCCTGCTGCTCCAGCTCAGCTCTGGGATAGATCAGAGAAGTGGATACATAGTTGAGCAAAGCCCCATGAAGGGATGCTCAGCCCAAAAGCCTGTGGTGCTGAGCTTAGAAGCATTCCCAAAGGCTCTCAACTACACTCCTGTGTGGAGCCAGCCCTTGGGACACCTCTGGACACAGAGTGGTTTGCACCATCTGAAGGCTTAGCAATAAGGATGTCTATGATTACCTTTGTTCGGAGGCTCCATCAACTCTGCCTCCAGCCCCCCCACACGACTATCTGAGCCCTATGGCTCCAGCTATACCAAGACGATCGTGGTGAGGCCTCATTCACCGAGTCTCATACCAGGGACCACAGAAGAGGGAGTGGAGGGCCAGAGAGCCAAGATTACCAGGAGAGTGAACTCAGAGTCCGTGCTCAGGAAGCTCTATGCTGGATGTCACGGCTGTAGACCTTAGGCTGGGGCAGAATGCACTGTAGAGCTGAGCTGGTGGGAGATGGGGTGACCTAGGAGAGGGAACCACTGAGCCAGGGCAGCTTGGAGCCAAACCCTGATGGTCAAGGCTGGAATCTGGGTATGAGTCATGGTCCCTGGGTGGCCTGAGGCAGCTGAGGGTCATGGAAGGGCCCTGTCAAGAAAGGCATGGTACATCTCAGAGAGCCTCACAGTGTCTCAGGATACCTCAGCATCCTCCTGGGAAGGTGGGAGTGAGGTAGGGGTACCAAGCTTCTAGAGAAGCTAAGCATGGCTGCTCCCTCTGAGCTCAATTAGATAGCTACCACCCTCAAGTCCCGTGTCCCAACCATGAATCTCCTGTGGCTCTGTCCCTGAAGAAACCCATCCTCCATGGCTCCTCCAGCCAGCCAGCCCCACTCAGACTCCATCAGCAGCCACCACAGCTCTAGGTGTCTCTGTGCTATCTGCATGATGGCCCTGGGCTTGGCATTCAAGACCATGTGGTCTCTGGCCTTCACCCTAGCCTATCTCATCCCTTCTAGGACGGTCCTGACTTTGGACCCCTCCCAATTTGAGGTGCTCTCTACCTTCTCCACACGGAGGTCCTTCTCCCAGAGACCTCTTCCTCCTCTGCCCTTCTGCTTACCCCAGCACACTTCATCCTTTAGCCTGTGGCGCTACACTGTGAGCGCCTGAGGCGACTTTGACCTCTCCTCTGTCCCCGCTGGCGATCCTTTGGTGCCCCCTGGTGGCCACACAAAGGAAACCCTTGGGATTTGCGAGACATGAGCAAGGAAAGGAGATAATTGTTAGTTGAGCACGTACTGTGTGCTGGCCGCTGTCTGGTAACTGTGTACACCGGCTCACTAGATACTCACAGATCTATCCCCTAGGAGGTCACAGGCTCGCCCTCCTCCTTTAAGAGGAGACCGACTTCCTTACCACCAAGCTAAGGAGAGACAGTACCAGGGCTGACTCCAGAGGCACACTTTTCCTCCATGGGGAAGGGCACAAGGTGGGGGGGAAGAGTGGGGCCATGGAGAGGAGGCCTCAGCTGGTGTTCACAGACCCTGTGGTCTTCTGGCCTTGGAGGTGGCCCCAGACTCAGCAGCACTGGAGGGGATAAGCTCCTTCCCTCCACCTTGTGTCCTCTGGGTATTTATCTGGAGTGTGTCTAGTCAGGGTTTACACAAAGCCGGGCTCAACTCTCAGTACAATAGCGATAAATAGAATTTATTTTGTACAACCCTTACTGACACACATACAGCCACAGGGCTTCCAAAGTGGGTGTTGGGGCTGGAAGTCTCGACTTGGGCATGGCTCCTAAGAGTGAACAGGTACACACAAGGACATGGCTCCCAGCAGCTTTGCCTGGCTGCCCCTCCACAGCAGTGGTGGGCAGGGGGATGGCCTGGACTCCAGACCAGCTGAGACCCCTCAGCCCAGAATGTCCAGGAGCCTGGGGTGGCAAGGTTAAGCTGGGTGACGGATGAGGAGCCAGGGAGGACCCTCTTCCCAACAGGGGCTAGTCGGCCATTGTGTGGAGGCAGTGAAAGGATGTTGGCAGGTCTGTGGTAAAGCTGGGGGCTCAGGTAGGGTGACAGGTACAACAACCCCAGCCCCTTAGCCCACCTGGGGCCTCAGAAAGCAGTCAGTGTGATAGGAGGTCCCCAGGAGGACAACGGCCCCCTTCTGAGGCAGGTGCATGGACTGTCTTCAGTGACCTCTGAAATAATCTTGTCCACGTGCAGCAGAGATGCCCAGGGAAGGAGAGTGCCTTGCCCAAGGTCCCACAGCAGAAGCCCCCAGGACTCCCTGCTCAGTGCTCACTCTGCACACCTTGCACCTGCTGCTTCTACAGTGGAGTGTGTGCACACACTGCTCCTTCTCCTCCTACTCTGTTCCCCGTGACTCCAGAGGGGAACCCAGGGGACAGAGGCCCAGGTGGGGGCAAGCCAGGGCCACAGTCCCTGCCCACACCTAGAGCCCCACCCCGGGGTGGGGAGGGTGATGCCAGCAGCATCCACTCCCAACTCTGGATGGCTCCGCCCTGCGGAGACAGCCCAGATGGGTGGGCCAGGGGGGTTGGAGGCAGGGGTACCAGGGGCTGGGGTGGCTGTGGGGCAGAGGGCCAGCTGCCTGGATGTGGCACAGCATCTTCTCCTTGTGCTTCTGAGGCCTCATCTGCAGGGAAAGGGAGATAAACTCAGAGGAAGAGGAGGACAGCTTGCGAGGGCCAGGCATGGGCTCCTTCCATCCCATGGGCATCCCCAGCCTTCCCCACGGTCCATGATCGCCCAGTTCCTTTTGACTCCATCAAGCTCCCCAACAACTCATAGGCAGAGGTGAGGTGGCACTCTGAGCCCCACTGCACATATAGGGAAACTGAGGCCAAGAGGCACCAAGACCAGCCCAGGTCCCCAGCCACCAAGGACATTCCCCTCCTCCACCCCATAGGATCAGGTAAGTACTGACTGACCTGCTCAGTCCTGCCTTCTGATGAGGTGGCAGCTAGCAGCCCTGTGGGGACAGATGCAGCCAGAGGTGGGGGCAGGAGACACAGGGAACCAGAAGTCACTGGATGAGCCCAAGTCCTCCTGGCCTAGAGGAGCATCCAGCCATCGGGGTCTCCCTGGATCCCTGTCCCCAACCAGCTCTACCCTCTTCCAGGAGGGGCCCCTCATACCATCTGGGGTGTGCGCTGCTCAGATGCTTCCAGTTGGATCTTGATCTCGGGACACGCAGGGTCCCCCGACTTGCCGGCGTCTGGGTGGGGTGACCGCGTGAGGCCTGGGAAAGGGGGCAGGAGGGAGCCACCTCACTGGCCGAGAGGAGGCACCAAGGAGACGCAGGCGTGGATGGGTGGTTGGTATTGGGGTTCCCCAACCCTGCCAAGCTCCTCCCTTAGGTAACCTCACTCTTAACTCACCTCCCAGCTACCCTTTACTGTCCTGTGAGACCAGTCCACCTACCCTGGACCGCTGCCCCGCCCCATCCCCGCGCTCCGGCGTGGACCAGCCCCTGCAGTCTGTGCCCGGCCCACTCCCGCCCAGCACAGCTCTCCTCGTACCTGGGGAGCTGCCCCCGCTCGTGGTGCTCACACTGTCGTCCAGCCATGTGCTGTAGAGGAAGGAGTCCCGCTTATGGGGAGTTCCTGAGGACGACACGCTCTCCTGGGGAGGGGGGGGAGGTCAGCCCCGCCCACAGCCCCCACCCACCCACAGCCCTCGTTCACTCAGCACACATCTGCACAGGTTCTCTTGGTCCGGGTCTCGGGGATAGCGGAGACCCAGTCCCTGACCCCAGGGAGCTTGAAGTCTCAGAGGCCAACGGGCTGTGAAGAACCCTGTAACTCCATTCTAGAAGGCCAGCGGGCAGGACCTGTGGCTGCCAGGGTACAGGCCAGGCCAGTAGCAGGTACCCACTGGAAGTATGTTAGATGAAAACCAGCCAAGGTCCTGAAGGGGAGGCCTGGGCCACAGGGAGAGCGTGAGTCGGCCTGGCCAAGGGGGAAGGAGAAGGGTAGGAAAAATGACAATGTTGGGTACAAAGGCCTGAGGGTGGGGTCAGCTTGTGACACTAAGGGACTGCAGAGGAGCTCAGAGTGTCTCAAGAAGAGATGAGACAGGGCGTGAGGAGTGCCTGGGTCCTCAGGGGTCTCTGTGGACAGCACCGGGGAGCCGTGGAAGGCTGAGATTTGTCTGCATCTCCTATGAGCTGGGTCATCCCCCTCAACACCTCAGCCACAGTCAGGCTTATCCCTCTGCCCAAAGCACCTCCAGAGGCCTGAGGGGCCCCATCCCACCCCTGTGGGGGCCCTAACCCCTCGGGCATCTCACCAGGCCTGTGTCGTCTCCGTCTACACCTTCTGTCTCCTCCACCACACTGGCGAAGCTGCTGGCACTGGATGAGGATCTGGAAAAGCCTTGCAGGACTTCGGCTCTCTGGGCAGCCGTCTCCACTCTGCCACACAGCGCCGTCAGCAGGCAGCCACAGGCGCTGCACCCCACTCCCTTGGTTCCCCGCCCTCCCCAAAGCCCAGCCTGGAGCCAGCCAAGCAGCCTATGGCTACTGTTACAGCTCTTCCGGCCTCTTAGCCTCCATGGACTCCCAGCGAAGCTGTTCCTGTGGCATGGATCTGGATGCACCCCCCCACCCCCACCCCCGCCATGCTCAACGCCCTCTTGTGGCTCCTCACTGCCCCAGGGAAAGTCTGATCCCTTTGGCTTGGTGCTCAACAACTGTGATACTAAATGGCTTAGTCTAGTAAACATTCATTGGTCCCCTGAGATAGTCCGTTATTATGGGACCCATCTCACAGACATGGAAGCCCAAGCAGGGTGACACTCAGCCTCAGGTCACTCAGCTCAAGGTAGAACAGGGCCTTTGTGTCTCCTGCCCAAAGTCTCGCCTATCCAAAAAATCCCACAAACCAATTCTGTCCCTGTCACACTTTTCTGTCTCTGTTCAGCAGTCTGACTCTCCAGTTCATGATGAGTCCCTTTGACCTCCACCCCACACCCTACTCCAGGAGGGACCAGCCCAACAGAGGAGCAGCCTCCTCTGGCCTCCCTGCCTCTGGTCCCGCCCACTTGCCAGCCTCTCTCAATAGCATGTTTAAAAACATGGCTCTCTTTGTGGGTTTTTATCCCATTTAAGGTAAAACTCAAAGCTCTCACAGAGCCTCCAAAGCTATGAGCAGGTCTGCACCCACCCCTCTGACCTTGTTCCCACCACCACCCCATGGGCCCAGTCCCCCAGTCTGCTCCAACTGCCTGTGGCCTTTCCATCCACCAGGCATGCCTCAGGGCCTTTGCACTTGCGGGGTCCCTCCCAGAACCCTATCTCTACCAGGTCCACCAGGGCAGGTTCCTCTCTCAGTTCTGTCTAAAGACCTACTAAGGACACCTCATTCCTCCTTGAACTCCTGCTGTCTCCCCCTGCCCTCTGTGCAGATATGGTTTGTTAGTTATATTCTCCAGGCCTGCAGCTCTGTGGCCCCATGTACACACAGCTTGCAGCTGTGTTCCAGAGTACAGAGGGGGTACAGCACAAGGCACTCAATGGGACGTCAGAAAACAGAAAAAATGGGAGGCTTTCTCCCTAAGCCCAGTGTACCCGAAGCCCTACCTGTTCTTGGTCGTGGGCATCTCCGGGGAGCTCTGAGTGGAAGAGTTCTCTGACTTGGGCTCCTGTGAGACGTGCCCGCTGTCTGGGGTCTTCTGGCCAGCTGGAGGGCTCTCCCTGCGGGGCACACGGGGGCAGTGGGGGGACTCAGCACCGAGCCTGGCAGCGGGGTAGAATGAGGCCCAGGCCATGAGGAGTGGTCATGGGCATGGTGTAGCCTCAGATGGGCTTTTTGGCTAGCTGGCCCTTCCTCTGGATGTGATGGTCTCCTAAAGGACGCCCAGCCGGGACATGGTTACCCCAGGGCTGGAGCCCAGAATTTATAGTCTGAGTTCAGGTGGTGTGAGACTGCTGGTGTTCCCGACAGGGAACCTGCACCACAGCCCCAGGTTGCTGCCTGTTTTCCTATCTCGCTTGCTCTTTGCCTTGAGGAGTCTCAGAGAAGTCAGTGGCATGCCCAAGGCTACACAGCTGAGATACGGTGAGGACCTCTTGTCTGCCTTCTGGGCTCAGCCTTGCCCACAGGCGTTCACAGATGCTGCCAGCCCCTCTCTCTGCTCCGCCCTTGCTGGCTGTACGAACTGGCAAGCTGTTTCTTGATCTGAAAGGTGCTGGCCCCAGGGAACCAGTGGAACTACCAAGTATCGGGTGGAGCATTTCCTCCTAGGTGACAGCTCTCACTGGAGGGTATGAGGCAGAGGGCAGGCACGGGGCGGGGGCTGGGTGCGGGGGGGGGGGGGCACGCAGCAGGCTGGGTGCCCCTATGAGTCAGGGTGGGAGATGCGCTAGCGGCCCCTGCAGGTCAAGGCGGGAGGCGTGCTGGATGCCCTGGCGGGTCAGGCTCCCACTCACCCACCTCTTCTCCTGCACCTCCTGGATGTTCTCAATGCCAATGGCACTGCTGCGGCGGGAGCCGAACGGACCAGACTTCTTCCTTGTAGGGCTCTTCCCAGGGACAATCAGGGACTGTGGGGAGAGACTCTGACTCAGTGCCTACCTGCCTTGGAACCCCAGTGGCCCCCACCTCCCCCCCCCCCCGGGGGGGCCCTGCCACCGCGCCCTGAAGCCAACAGGTGATGAGCAAGAAAGGAGAGAAAATGTGCTTTCCGGAGGGCTGCCTGATAGACGGGCAGACCCAGAGAGGGCCAGTGCTGCTCCGGAGAACACACAGCATGGCTGTGCTGGACCTTAGTCCGAGAAGGGCAGGGGGCAGCCACTAGGGTCAGAAGGAAGGACAAATCCTCAGACGGCCCCGCCTTTTGCCCCTGGGCCTCATGGGAGCTGCAGCCTAAAAGTAGTAGTGAGAAAGCAGTGGCAACCCCAGCCCCTACCAGGGCATCTGCACCCTCAGACTTCAGGCTGTCCCCCGAATAGGGACATCCCCTTTACACACACTATGGCGGGATGCCCGGCATCAGAAGCATGGGAGGTAGGAAGTGGGCCCTGAGGAGGCATGAAGGGAGGGACAGGACCTGCAGGCAGCTCATGGTGTGGAGGGGACACAGGGAGAGGAGAGAGATGGTGCTTCATGCAGAACCGGCAATATTGGGAGACGTGCAGCTGGGCAGAGGGTCTTTGAGCACCAGATCCCGGCAAGGACCCAGTCAGGGTTCTAGGGGCCAGGCCGGGGCCAGAGTCTCCTAGCGAGGGCCTGGGGACTCTGACCAGTATCACCAGAGCTGTGGCACTCTGCCCTGCACGCCCTTGGGCCTGTCCTGGGAAGGGAGGCAACGTCCCCAATATGGCCTCCGTCCTGAGAGCGAGCAGAGAGCAGCGCGTGCAGGTGCAGGCAGCTCCGGAGCCGCGGCCCCTGGACGGGATGACAACCTCTTCCACAGCTCCTATGCCTAAGGCGCTGCCCCGGCGTCCGAATCTACTCGCGCTTTTCCCGGGAATAAGCAATGACTGGCGTGGGGCAGAGAGGTACAGAGTGGCGGGAGAGAACGCGAGGGAAGGAGGGGGAGAGAGAGAGAGAGAGAGAAAGAGGCAGTGGCAGGTGGGTACCGCAAGAGCACACCACGTGGGCAGAGAGAAACCAGGGGTAGGGAGGACAGTGGGGCACAGTGGGGCGGAGGCGAGACAGGAAGAGTGGGAAGGGGTGCAAGCGGACAGGGTAAGAGGAGGAATGACGGATGGTGAAGGGAGAGGAGGAGGAGGAGACAGGAGGAGTAAGAAGAGGAAGCCATGTGAAGAGAGGGGGAGTTGTGCAAAAACAAAAACAGAAATGGGTCTGGTTACTGCATGGCGGGTGCTGCTGGCCTGGCCCTAACCCGGGGCCCCTCCACAGCCACCCACAGGAGGCCAGGCCACTCCACGGGCAGGAAGGGAGGGGCTGAGAACCTGGGTTGGGGAGAAGTTGGGCCAGCTCCTAGATGACAATGGGCTTGGTGACCACTGGACAGCAGAGACCTCACCTTGCTCCCCTGGCCAGACCAGACCACACGAGAGATGGGAGGGGGAGGGGAGACTCCTGCCACATGACACAGCCTCACAGCACGAAGCACAGGGCTCGGCATGCAGCAGACAGTACGAGAAGGGTGGGAGGCTGGGCAGGTGGACAGATGGATGGACTGAGGGATAAGTGGACAGATGAGTGGATGGGTGGGTGGGTGGGTGGATGGATGGATGGATGTGTAAGTGGGTGGATGGAATGTACAGATGGACAGGTAGGTAGACAGATGGGTAGATGGATTGTACGATGGGTAGATGAATGGACAGATGCATGGGTGGGTGGCTGAGTAGATGGATTGTACGATGGGTAGATGAATGGACAGATGCATGGGTGGGTGGCTGGGTAGATGGAAGTGTGGGTGAGTTAGTGGGTGGAGGTATGAGAGGGCAAGTCCGGGTGGAGGGGCAGAGCAATGGGGGCAGTGTCTGAGGTGGCCACTAGATGGCGCAAGCAACTAAGTCATAATTTAGGTTTGTAGAAGTCACTGAGTGTGGGGAGCAGATGTCCGTACAGCCTGGCAGACAATTAGTAATCACAGTGAAAGGGTTCACTCAAGAGAAACCCACACAGAAGCCCAGTTCCAGACACACAAAAGGCAGTCACAGGCATTGAGGCCCTGGCTGCCGCAGACACAGAATGCCACACGAGAAATGTCCACACAGCAACACACGTCCTGACAGACAGCAGATGTCCCCTGACATTCAGGGCTTAGCACACATCATTTGTTCACACAGCAGCCCAAGTCCTGATACACAGTAGGTGCTCACGCAACAGCCCAGGGGTGGGGCACACAGTAGGTGCTTACAAAGTGGATGCCCACACAGCAGCCCATTTCAGACACACAGTAGGTGCTCACACAGCAGCCCAGGGTGGGGCACACAGTAGGTGCTCACAAGAACTCAGGGCTGGGACCACAGTAGGTGCTCACAAAGTGCATTTTCCACACAGCAGCCCAGGCCCTGACACACAGTGATGCCTGACATAACAGGTGCTTCCGGAAACCTAAGGCTTGACAGTAAATGCCCACACAGCAGCCCCGTTCCCAGCACACAAATGACAGCAGGTGTTCAGTTAGGACTGGGACACAGAGGCTGCAGAAAGTCACACCCAAATAAACAAAGGGCCAGGAGGGGAAGGCCAAGGGGATGGGGAGCAGTGTCTACACCAAGTCCAGTGCCCAGCATGGGCACAAGAACAACAGGGCAGTGGGAAGAGGCAAGGCCAGGCCTCAGGAGGCAGGGAGAACCAAGGGCCCAGGGGCAGGGGGCGGGGGGGGGGGGGGACAGAGGAAGTTGGGGGACACTCACTATTCCAGCTGCTTTGGCCAGGTCAGGGTTGTTGGGGGTGAAGCTCCCACTGTGACTAGTAGAGACGGTGTTGGGCTTCTTGTTGCTCAGTCCCATGGCATCCATGGACTGGCTCCGGCTCCGGATGACCCTCTGCGGGGGTAGGGGTGGGCGTAAAGGAGGTATTGGCTTCCTGGGGGCCTCTTACTTTCGGGAAACCTCAGGGATACAGGCATCTGGTCCCTCCCCACCAATGGCACCCTCTGGGCGACCCTAGGGTGTCTTTGTGGTTTAGCCAAGAGCACAACGTCCCTGTGTTTATATCTGTTTTGCCGCTTACCAGTGTGGGCATCCTCCAAACCTCAGTTTATCTGCTGAGTAGGGAAACGGGGGTCATGGCAGCTCACCACACAATACGTTTTTTAATTATTTGCTAAGCAGTTAGGTTAGCATAATGTGGATGTCAACTCCTGCCCCATCTACCAGAGCAAGGACAAACTGGAGCTGGGCAGTGGAGGGGGACTTCTGCCTCCCTTTGGATAGGGCCTGGACCCACCTCTTTGTGATGTATCAGTTTCCCTCTGTGCCACACAAGCCTCAGGGCTGGGACCACAGTAGGTGCATTTTCCACACAGCAGCCCAGGCCCTGACACACAGTGATGCCTGACATAACAGAGGTGCTTCCGGAAACCTAAGGCTTGACAGTAAATGCCCACACAGCAGCCCAGTGGGCTGCTCTTTGTGATGTATCAGTTTCCCTCTGTGCCACACAAGAGGCAGGTATACAGAGGGCTTTGGGTGTCTCACCAGCACGCGGTCTCGTGGATGTCACCACAGGCAATACAGAGCAGGTACCTGGCTGACTAGGCTCATCAGGAGCCCTGTGAGGCCCTCTTAGGGTCCTTTCGCCCTCTTTCTGTCCATTTCCAGACCATGCTAGATCAAATGCTTCCTCGGGAGCCAGACAGTGTATACAGACTCTGCCATACAAGCCTCCCTACCAGGTGGGACTGTCTAATGACCACTTTACCCAGGAGAAGACCTAGGCAGAGGGGAGCCTGGAGCCCAGAAGGATAAATCCTATGCCCTTCCCCATAGACTCTGTTGCCTTGGAGGCATCCTTTGACCTAATCCAGGGCCACTGCTTGGCACCAGTCAGATGAGAAACCCCTAGATTCTGCTCAAAGAAAACACTTGACCTATGTTCGGTCCATGGGTCCCTGACTCTGTTGGTACGGCCAGGGCTCTCTAGGCCAATTTGCTGGTGTCCTTTGTGGACCACTGGACTAATCCTCCCATATGAACCCACAGTTCCCACCGTGGCTGAGCCTGAGTAAGTGAGGCCACCTCCCACTGGTGGCCTAGGAAAAGTAAACACTGCTTAGTGCCCTGCAGCTGGGTGGGTCCAGGCCCCCTCCACTGCCCAGCTCTAGTTTGTCCTTGCTCTGGTAGATGGGGCAGGAGTTGACATCCACATTATGCTAACCTGACTGCTTAGCAAATAATTAAAAAACGTATTGTGTGGTGAGCTGCCATGACCCCCGTTTCCCTACTCAGCAGATAAACTGAGGTTTGGAGGATGCCCACACTGGTAAGCGGCAAAACAGATATAAACACAGGGACGTTGTGCTCTTGGCTAAACCACAAAGTACCAGAGGAGGTCACATGGCGAGGTCCCTCTGCCTCCTGAGCCTGTTTCTTATAGACAGGACAGACCTCCTCTCTTTTCTGCCCTCAGACCTGACAGCCACAGCCCATGGCCACAGCGGCTCCTTGCTGCCATCTAGAGGACCCCAACCTTTGGTGTGCTCCCAGGAAGACCCGCTCCTGAGCCCCTCCAGCCATTAACTCCACCCCAAAAGGAGAGCCCCACTTTATATTCTACTCGAAGCACAGAGCACACCTCCAAATCTCAAAGCACCTGAAAGTGCAGGTCCACCAAGCTATGCCCTCTATCCTAGCCACACTTCTAAGCAGAGATATGAGCCCTCAGCCAGACCCCACCTCTAGCTACATCCCCAGGACTCACACTAGACCAGCCCTAACCCCACCTCTGGCCACACCTCGCTCACAGAACCATAAGCCCCACCTCAGACTCCGCTTCTAGGACGAAGACCACAGCCCCTCCCCAGGCCCCTCCACACCGGAGCTGCCTCCAGCTCTCATGTCCCACTCCCCCTCCATTAGCCGCCCAAGCCCCGGCCTGCCAGCCCAGGGCCTTCACCTTGAAAGACTCGAAGAAGCCGCCCCCACCACTGCCGTTCTCCAGCTTATCATCGTCGCCGCCCAGGCCCATCATAGACTGGCTGTGGATGTGGAGTTCCTCATAGAGTGTCTCCAGAAGGGCAGCTCGTGTCCGCTCCTGTGGGTCGGCCATGAGAGACCCCAGAGATCAACCCCTGGCCTGGCAATTCCAATCCCAGCCTCACCTACCCTATGCGAGGCATGGGGAGGTCCTTAGGTACCTGCACTGGCATCCCCAATCCTCGCTCCTCCTGCATGGCATCTGCTCCCTCCATCCCATGCTGGACACTGCCCTCTGCTGCCTCTCACTTGACCTGTAGCTCTGTCCTCCCCGATCAGCCCCCCAAAGCCAAGGTCTGAACATGCCTTTTCCCTCCAGGGAGGGTGTCCATCCCTCCAGTCCACGTTACCTCCAATTTGGCAAACTTCTCTGCTTTATAGCAAGCGTACTCAGCGTTGATCAACTTCGTCAGCAGAAATTCCTGGAACTCAGGCCCCTGGGAGCCCCCAGAGTGGAGGAGACGAAAGGAGAGGTCAGATGAACACTACAGGCAGGGGCTGAGCTGGATGAGTCTGGCTAGAGCTCCCGAGCTGTGCCATACTGTGGTCTGAAGTGACCACCTTCACTCCCAGAGGGCTCCTCCTTGGGCTCAGCTCTCTAGCTAGACACCTGCAAGGGACCCCCAACTTGGGAGGGCCCAGCAGAACATGCAGGGGGAGGGAGGGACCAAACCAAGGTTTGCCATGTAGCTACTGAGGGGTCGACAGGGACATGTGTGCACACACACATCCCCAAAAAACACATTTTAGAGGACAGTCTTCAGAGAGAGGAGAAATGAAAGACCACAGTCATCTAGGAAAAATGTCCAACAGCCCTGCGGTTTACTGTGGCCTTATAGAGTAAGTCACAGTATTTATCAAGATAAAGAGGGGCAGCACAGCTGAAGGGTGAGGGGAACCTAGATCCCCAGGACAGAGCGGGGCTTCAGGTCCTTCTCAGGCAAGACTGTGGCCCCCGCTGCCCCCTCCCACTTCAGTCCTGCTCTGGTGATGAGGAGCCAGGCTGCCTCCTACCTTCCTGAACACAGCAGGGTCCGGGAGGGGGGGCCCAAAGAAGGGTACATCGTCTCTCGCAGTGACGGAGACCTGGAAAGAGAGGAAGCTGTTTCTGTGGGGTCCAGGGCCCACCTGCTCACAACATCTAGAAACCCCTAAATTAGTTCCTATCCTGTGGGGTTCAGGAGGCTCTGGGGCTGCTCTGGGCGGGGACCTTTGAAACCAGAATTTCGGCTCCTCCAGCCACTGCCCTGAGTTAGCAGGGTGGGGCTGCTGGGGAGACCTCATGAGGATGTGAAGGCTGAGGAGGTGGGATAAGACCAGACCAGAATGGGAGGTAAGTGGCCCCTCTAAGGAGGGGCCCTCCTTCCTCACAGCCCACAAGCCCTGGGAGGCCCCAGTTTCACCTACCTTGTAGAGGGGGCCATCAGGGCCACCCCCCTCTGCCTGCACCACCACGTAGGCATGCAGAAAGTTGGATGCAATCATGTCGGGCACAAAGGGCGTGTTCTCGTCCTGGAAGACCACAGCGACGATGTCGTTCCCAATGTGCCGTTTCCGCTGCAACTGAGCGAGCACAGGGCCGCAGGCCTTCAGAGCCTGGCCATGCAGGGTGTGGGACAGGGGTGCCCAGAGGGCGTGGGGGCTGGAGGGGGAATGGAGCAAGCAGAGAGCACATCTAGGGATGTGTGCTTCCTGTCTTAAAATTATTCCCGTTTCCTTGGATACCTCTGACAGATGAGAAAATGGAAGCTGAGAGAAAGTGATTCCAAGGTCTCCCGATGCCCCTGGGGACTTGAACCTAGGTCTCAAACCCAGGTCCCACCTCAGCCCTTCCCCTATCTCAATCCTATCTCAACACCCCCAAACATGGTCCATCACTGAACAAAGACATTAGTGTTGCTAAAAGGGAAAGCCAAGGAAAAAAGCCAGCAAGAATATACATCTCCATCATTATTACCCTCTCAGCACCCTGGGCTGGGGGGTCGAGTCAAGCAGATGGCCTGATGGGAATGCTGAGAGAAGGTAAACTGAATTTGGATGTCAGATCTAAGAACATGCCTGAACTCCCTATTTTTCTTCGTGGGACTCCTCACTTCCTTCTGTTAGCAACTTGGCAGCCTGTCGTCATTTTATCTTAAAAGCACTTCCTAACTCCTGGCTCTGCTAGGTCTCGGGACCCCCACAGGACCCCCACAGGACCCCACCACACATGCCCCTTGTTCCTCGCCAAAATCCAAGTTCACCCAGGCAGGGCTCCTGCTGTGCATAATCTACTCTGTTCCCGCTCCCTCTCCTCTAAGTCTCTACCCTGAAGATGCCATTATTATCACCGCTCCACAGAGGCAGACGCCAGGGCTTTCCCACCTCCTCTGTTCTAGCTACAGCCCGCCCTGGGGAGAACGGGTCATTTCCGTATCTGTATCACAGAGCCAGCATTGAGGCTGGCATAACGAATGATGAACAGACAGGTGGATGGGGGTCACAGGTATGGGTGCCCAGGCTACCTGCTGGGCGTCCCCTTCTGTGTATGGCAGCTTGGTGGACACGTGAAACATGATCTCCTTGTTGCGGAAGTTGCAGTACACGGACTCGGTCCCAGTCTGCCCGTGAGTCACGTCCAGGCCTCCTCGGAACCTGTCCCCAGGGCCCCCAGGACACGGCTCAGTCTCCAGCTCCAGTCAGGCCTCCATGGGGCCAGGATGGGGCTCCCTCCCTGCTCAGGAACATGGTCATATCTGCTCTATCCATCTGACCCTGGGACTTACCCCTTGAAGTCCTGCAGTTTGACTTTCTGGCCCAGAAACTCAAGGAACTCCACAAAGGCGGGACTTTCCTCATTGGTGCTGAAGAGTTCCTCTTCGGATGTCTGGGGACCACATGGGGGCAAAGCCACAAAGCTGCAGCTCCTGAGTGGCCCTCCCTCAGCCCCATTTTCTCCCAGAGTGGCCATGGGCAGTCCCCAAGCTCCTGGGAAACTGAATGCTCTGGCAGGTGACCACTGAGGGTGAGGTGGGGTGGGTCACAGGGCCAGGCCGGGGGAGGGGGTGGGCAAACACACCTGCCCCAGTTTCTGATAAATGACTCCAAACTTGAAGTTATTGCTGATAACATGTTCATCAAAGGTAACGATGAGCCTGGAGGCCTATGGAGAGCAAGGCAAAGTGTTCCCTGGGAGCATCACTGTGGTCCCCCCCCACCCCCCCCCCCCCCCCCACGCCATCCTCAAAACAAGGTCAGAGGGAGACTCCATCATTCCCCCACTGCTTGCTTTCAGAGACCTTCAACATTTTGCTTCCAGTCAGCACAGGCCTGGGACCTGGCTCTGATTCTGTTGGATTTCTAAGTTCTACCATGAACTTATTATGGCCAAGGCCATCCCAAACCACTCTGCAATGCCCAGCTCACTCCCTGACACTTCGGCAAACTTCCTCATGCTCCTAAACACCCCAAGTCCAACCAGCTTGCCTTGGGGCCTTGAGCAGGTGGGTCCCTCCTCACTCTGAGCCTGTTTCTCCCACTGAAACCAAGTTGTGGGACTTGATTTCTAAGATCCCTTCCTTCACCTTTCAGGACTAGAGCCTGATGAAAAAGTGCATCCAGGACCCCCCAGGGCATTTCAAGGCCCCATCTATCCTTCAGAAGACAGAAGCCACTGCATTTATTCCGTCATTGTCACAGCCACAGGAGCCAGCAGCATGGGGACTGTAAGGACATCTGTTAGGGACGCACTTACGGGGCTATCAGTGCTATTCTGTCCCTCCATATCCCCTAGAAGGCAAGGCCCATGGGAAAGAAATCTAGAGCACAGAGCATCCTAGGAAGCTCTCCAGGTAGCACGGAGATATTCTAGGCATGAACAAGGCTCCAGGCAGGCCCCCTTATCAGCTACGCATCCATAAGTAAACATACAGTCCTCCTGTGTTTTCTACTGCACACTGTGGGCAAGGTAAGGCTGTCAGGGGCAAACAAGAGGCCCTGGGGGAGATGCCCAGCCACCAAGGTACCAACAGGTGCTCACTCCTCCCGCTGCCACCCACCCTGGGGAACAAGTCAGGGCAGGTACCTTGGGGTAGAGCACAGGGTAAAATCGATCCACATTGACATCTTCACATACCAGCTGCAAAAGACGACAGGGAGGGTGTGAGCTGGGGTCAAGGAGAAAGGGAGAGGCTGCCTGCGCCTTGGTAAGCAAGTCTAGGGAAGACAGCAGCAGAGAGGAGGAGAGATGGGCGGGTCTGAAGCAACAGAGGCTTGTGACAGACTGGGGACCCTCACTGCTGGGGCTGAGGGAACTGGGGCCACCTGGGATCTGTGGGTGCTGTAGAGAGAGTTAGAAGCACATGTGCAGGTCCCCAGGACAACACAGGGCAGCATGCACACTGGGTGGGTGGATGGGATCAGGTAAGAGGCTGCCCACAGAAGCAGCTGCCCTATGCAGGCCCAGGGATCCCGGAAGTGCCAGACCCAGGGTGCTCATGGCCTCACCTTTGCCATCTGGACCACATTGGGGAACTCGGTGAGACAGGAGATGGGGATGACATCATGGTAGGTCCGACACTTGGTCCTGGGGAGAAAGCCAGCAGATGAGAGACCCAACGGTGGGTGGGAAGACCTCAGGGGACCAAAGGGGACAGCAGGGCACCAGGCCTGGCTAAGGCACTACCTTGCTGGGTGACCTCAGGCAAATTCTTGCTCCTCTCCGGGCCTCCGTCAGGAGGGCAGGTACGGGGAACAGTGCACTTGAATTCTGGACCTCAGTCCTCTCTACTGTCTTGGGGTCCCCCCTTTGACTGCCTTACCTAAGTAGTAGCCTCAGATGCTCTTGATCCCCGATGACATCGTACTTGAGTGAGAAGACCAGGTGGCCAAGAGCAGTGTCCAAAGAATAGTAATTGAAGTGTTCCTGTGGTGGGAGGGGCAGAGGAAGTGAGGGAGCTGAGCGTTTGGCTTCTGGAAGCAAGACAGCCAACTCGGTCCGGCTGATGTCTATCACCAAGCAGCAGATGCCGTGGGCAACAGCAGACTCTGCATCAGATGGCCCTGCCCCTTAGCAGCTGGGCAGCCTGAGGAGCACACCTGCTTCTCTCTCCTATTCTACTAGATGGGAGGGAGGCCACCTGGATGGGGGGGGGGGAGTGAGGTAAAGGGCCTGGCACCATGGTAAGAATGCCTGTTGGAACTTTGTCTCTGGCTCCTTATTAAAGTCAGAGCCACATGCATATCCGTGTGTCTGTGTGTACATGTATGTGTATGTATGTATGCCCCAGTCCCTAAGTACCCAGCTATCGCTCAATAAGAAAAGCCAACTAGCCAGGGTGGTGGCACACGCCTTAATCCCAGCACTGGGGAGGCAGAGGCAGGGGGATCACTGTGAGTTCAAGGCCAGCATGGTCTACAGAGTGAGTTCCAGGACAGCCAAGGCTACAAAAAGAAACCTTGTCTCAAAAAACAAAAAAAGAAAGGAAGAGAGAGAGAAAGAAAAAAAAAGAAAGAAAGAAAGAAAGAAAAGAAAGAAGGAAAGAAAGGGAAAGGAAAAGAAAGGGAAAGGAAAGGAAAAGAAAAGAAAAGAAAAGAAAGGAAAGGAAAGGAAAGGAAAGGAAAAGCCAACTAGACAGGTGTGGTAGTGAACACCTGGCATTCCAGCCTAGGAAGGCTGAGACAGGCGATCCGGAGTTCAAGGCCAGCCTGAGCTACACAGTGAGGCCGCCTCAAGACAGAAGAATGCTAGGATGGGGCTGGATGGCTCAGTAGTTAAGAGCATGGACTGCTCTTGTAGAGAGGACCTGGGTTCTGTTCCCAGAAGCCATGTCAGGTGGCTCACAACTGCCCAACTGCCTGGAATCTAGGGTCAGGGGATCCAGTGCCCTCTTCTGACCTCCACAGAATGGAGGGAGTGGGAAGGGAGGGAGGGTTAGGGGCCACTAGCATGTGCCAGGCACTAGAAGGAAAAGAAGCCGAACAGCTGATTGCCTAACCTGTGGCTCAGTGGCCCCTGAAGCCAAGGACCGTGAGAAACAGGAAGTGACGCATCCTAACTAACCAGGCAGGTTCCTGCTCTCCTCACCTAGAGAAGAGGGGACGCCTATGACAGGAATGGCACCCTTCTATGGGAACCCAGGCCTTTGGGGGGAACCTTCTGGGGGGAAATTCCTAAGCCCAGAAGTGAGGCACTGCAGCCCCAGCCTGGCCCTGGGCTCCCCCTGCTGGCTTGGGCCTGGGAGTGGAACTGTTCAGCCACACCCGCCCTGAGAATCATTCTGGAAGTGAATCTTGTTTAAACATGAACATTGCATTTGGAGGCAGGGTGGAGAGAGAGGCAGGGCTAGGGGGTGTGCCCTCGAATTTGCAGCTCCCCTGAACTAGGTCCAATGAATGGACCTAGACCAGAGCCCCCCTGAACCCCGGCCTAGGCACAGGGTTGGAACCCCAAAATGCCTGACACTGTCCACAGATGAGTGACAGGTACTTGGCCAGGAAGTCCAGGGGCTGGGAGTTCCCCACAAGGCCAGAGAAGCCCTAGAGACACAGTGGAAGGTGGGATCATGGTCTCAGGAAATCGGTTCCTAAGGCCACCCTCACTGCCTCTTACCAACACGTGGTCCTGTGCTAGACACTGCCTCTTCCCTAGCCACCCCACCACCTCCCCTCTGTCCTGCTGACCTGACCCTGGTCACCACAGTCCCCACCTGTACCTTAGTATCTGCTGTGTGGAAGACCCCTCCCCCGCTCAGCACTGGGACTCCTTTAGTAAACTTTAGAGTGCCGACTACGTGCCAGGCTCACAGTCCCTGTCTCCTAGACACAGCTGAGAGTACTGGACAGTGGGCACCTGGAATGAAGGTCTCCCTCCCTCCAGCCCAGGCTCAGCCAGGGGGTAGACTCAAGTGCTATGCTCTGGGTCTGTCCCCAGGCAAAGGCTGGCTGGATTAGTCACCACACAGTGAATGGCCCCACCCCACCTCCAACCAGACAGCACCAGTATTTCCTAGAAGCAGCCTGGTGCCCTGGGGTGACACTGAGGCCACATATTTTCCTAATCCTGCAAGGGTACCCCTTCTTCCATTCTGTGCACATACACACACACACACACACACACACACACACACTCTGATCTAGACCAAGTCATTTCACCTGAGTTTCCGCTTCCTCTTCCGCAAGAACGGGAGAGTCTTGCTCTCACAGAGGGAGCAGACAGGTGTGGTGGCAGCTACCATCAACCACATGTTTATTATATGCTTCGCATGCACTTGTCTTACCCCCATTTTTACAGATAAGGAAGCAGTTAAATAGAGAAGGTTAAATAAAACACCCAAGATAACAGGACCAAATAACAGAAGGAGAGCCGCCATTTGCAACCAGGCCCTGAGGCCCCAGAGCACACAGCACAATTCTATTTTCACGGCACACTGACAGCACCCGGTGTGATATCTAGGGTCCCAGCACAGGGTTCTCAGCTCCCACTCAGTAACTTCTTTCATTTCATTTCTGTTGAGACAAGATCTCGGTCTGTGGCCAGGGTAGGCCTTGAACTTCTGGTAATCGTCCTGCCTCAGATTCCCAAGTGCTGGCGATTACAGGCATATAATCGCCATACCCAGTGCACACCTGATAACTATGGAGAGTTATCACCTTGCTCAGTAACTACTCAGCAGAGCATCACCGTGGGTCAGTCTATGGAGCAGTTACTGGGCAGAGTCCCTGGCTCTGAGGCTGTGGTGACACCAGTCCAAGTCAAACTATGACACTCCTGTGTCTTCCCAGCCCCTCCCCCTGGCTGCTGAGGGCCAAGTCTGGTTCAGTTTTGTTTTCCATATCTAGTGCTCAGTGCAAGACCAGGTATACAACTGGTGCTCAGAGGCCAGGTACACAGTTGGTGCTCATAATTTGCTCATGCTGAAAAGCACTTACTTGGTTTGAGATGCCATTCAAAACCCCCTACTGGCATCTCCTCATTAAGGCTTCCCAGCAATCACATGAGATGGATGTCACAATTGTCATTTTTGCAGATGGGGAAACTGAGGCACACAGTAGATAACCTAGCTAAGGTACAAACCATGATGGGGTCTCTTCTCCTCACAACCATGCCCGTCTGCCTTTTGCAACATGTGTCGAGTGAATGAATTAATCCACATGATGCTCCCTGAGACTCAGAATTCCGGGATACTGACCCAGCTTCAGCCTAACGCCACTTCCTGTGGGCCCCCCCCCCCTCCCACTCTAGCCAGCCACTCACCTTGCCCAGAAAGTGCTTCCGGTAGATGCGTGCTGTGGGGTTGCACTCCAGCTTGACCTTGGTGGTGGGAGACTGCAGTGGCTCTGTCTCAGGGATGCTGGTGATTTCGTGGTTGGTGCCTTCAATCCAGTAGCCCCCAAACTGGGGCAGCAGGATGAGGGGGAAGGGCCCTTCTCGCCCCAGAACCTAGAGGGGGACTCGGCTGAGAGCTACTCCACATGGCACCCACTAAGGGCCCCAGGGCAACCCCCAACTCAGCCCCAGGACTACCAGGTACTATGGGACAGTCCTGGGCTATGAAACCCAAGGCTCTCATCCACCCCATGGGAAACCTGCTTGGCTCCTTACCTCTCAGCACTATGCAAAAGATGGGGGACAGGGTGAAAGAGGGTGTGGCCCAGGGCCATGGGCTGAAACACATGGCCAAGAGGCCTCGGATTCAAATAACCTCAGAACTGTCAGGACTGGAAAGTGAGTCTCCATGGGACAGGCCTGCATGAGGGCCTCCCAGGGTCATGGTAAGGGTGGGTGTGGGGGTGAGGCTGGTACCTCATGGACACTTGGGTAGGGAATGTAGTCCTCCTCCGTCTGCAAAATATAAACAAGCCAAGGACCAGCTGAGGTGGGGCTTCACCCTTTACACACACACACACACACACACACACACACACACACACACACACACACATGAGCTTGCTCAGAGGCTCCCTGAGTCTGATATCTTCCAAAGCTTTCTGCCAGGGACAAGGGAGGTTCCCTGCCTCCCCTGAGGAAAGCTGGGTTAGACAGAGGCAACACTCCAAGCAGGACCTTAGAAGTGACATTCCTACCAAGCACCTGGTGGCATCGGTTTAAGGACAGCTCTGAGACCCCAGCCCCGAATGAAGCTTCAGGCTTACAGCTCTGCACATGCCTGCAGCCCTGGAACCTTCCCCTGGGTCCAGCCACATCCTCTAGGGGAGTCTCGAATCAATGGAGGTACATGCCTATCTGAGGACCTGGGCTGAGTGGGGCAGGGGCTCACAGGCCAATAAGGAAACACAACCATGTGACGGCAACCATCTTTGCAGCAACCAAGGCTTCAGCTTTGGTATGAGGTGGCCTGGAGGGGCAGGTGCCTTTGGAGGTGCAGGAGGGCAGCAAGGGCTGGCTTGAAAGCTCTTGCCAGGGTCGGGGCAAAGGCTCTACAAGCTGCTGAATTCCCAGGGCCAGGTGCCCTGCTCACCAATACTGACACACAGTGGCAACTGGGACACTCTTCCTGGACCCTACCCAGCCCAGTAGGGTGAATGGCCCAGAGTCTGGTCCACCTACTTTGAGAGGTGGTGGGAAGGAGCATCGCTGTTCATCCATCCTGCTTCCCTGCAAGAGAAGGTATACTGTTACCCTTCTGCCATGCCTGCCACCAGCAGCCCTCCCTGGGCTGAAGAGAAAGCCCTGAGAGAGATGCCCATGTGTGTAGGGGCACTTGCAGAGTGGGGTGTTGGCCAGATCGGTCCTCAGGCCTCTGGCATCCCCGCGGTGATGAGCTGAGGGAGGTACAGCAGCAGAAAGAGAGGAGCTGGGGGCTCTGTGCAGGAAGGCACGTGCTGCTGGGAGTGGGGGCAGGGAAGTGTACGCAGGCATGTGGTGTGTGTGTTGTCTGTAGGGAGGGGCTAGTGCATCAGGAGATCCTTGGAGGGGAAGGAGATGGAGGGGGGGGGGGAGGAAGAGAGGGAAGAGGAAGAGGCAAAGAAACTGGAGGGATGGGAGGCAAGCCAGAGTGTTGACATGAAGGAGGCTCCTGAGCTTTCTTCAAGTCACCTCTTACCCTACCCTGTTACCCTTTACCCCGTCCAGACACTCACCCATGCCACAGATAGAGCAGAGCTGGGAGGTGGAGGGTGAGCAGGGGTGAAGCAAGGGGCAGCGCTGCACCCCAGGCTGCCTGGCTCACTAATGCCTCCCTCACCTGCATCTATGCATCTATTCCCTCCTCCATCCTGCATGGGTTACTGCACAGGAGCCTCCCAGGACTCTGATGAGCTAGGTTGGTATGTACATGTGGGGATGACTTGCTGGGGACCCAGGAAGGGATGGGAGCTGGGACCCTGGATGAGTTCACAGAGAGGAGGCAGGCAGGGGATCGCCACCTTTAGCCCAGCCAGCTCTGGGGCTCCCTGGCCCATCCTTACCTGCATCTTTTCAATCATCTCAAACAGATCTGTGTTCTGGAACAGAGATGGGAGAGTGAGGTCAATCCTGAGGGAAGCCCAGCTGATACTACCAAGCCTGGAACAGGCTCTAGCCACCCCAGCTTGCCTGGTCCTCTCATCCGGTGCCAGAGGGAGTGACCAGGACTTTGTGGGAGGGGCTCTGTAAGGCTAACCCCCCAGAGTTTGGCCAGTTGGGTCACCTCATGAGGGGAGCCCAGAACTTAGGTCCTGGGTCTCCGGCAGATGCCCTACTCAGTCTGCCTTCCTGAAGGAGGAGGAAGTTACTTCAGGAGAAGAGACATCTTCCCCTCTGCCAATACCAAGATATCATTCCCAGGATTGGCATATGGACCCCTGAGAGCCCCCAGGACCCAGCCCTAGAGCCAAGACCCACCAGGCACCAGGCATGGAGGGAGGGTCTGTGGTTCACCAGCACTCAGGAAGAGCCAGTTTACCAGTGCCCTGGCCAGGCAGCCCTCAACACAAAAGCTGGGGACACTTTGGGGAGAGAGGTTAGCCTGCCATTGGTCCTTCACCTGTGCATCAGCCCACATGCACCCCACATGCACAAGCCAGCCTGTCCAAGGTGAATCAGGACACACAGAGGGTTAATGCAGCGTCTGGCAGCCGCTTGGCAGCAAGGGCCTCTTCAACGCCAACTCCCTTCTGAGTCTTCCTGGAAGGCGGCATCCCTACTGGATGGAGGCTGGCGAATTGGAGGCCAGGCCTGGGAAGCCCCCGAGTCTCCAGGACAGCCTTCCCCTCAACCCTTCCAAGGTTCAACTCGAGCAGTTCCTATTGCCCAGGTGGAGCCATCTGAGCTCACACACATGTGCTAAGGTTGTGTACCAGGAAACACACACTCTGTCTGTGGGACACACGCAGGCCTGCACACCATGATTTGAACAGTTTCACTGCACCAGGCATACCTTTTGTGTATCAAGAAACACACACACAGGGGTCCATATGGCACCTATGCATAGTAATTCTTAAAGACATAGCCTAACACACATATACACATGTTATCCTGAGTTACACACAACACACACTCAGGTCCATGTACCTGAGATTCACACATATGCAAACCCACACCTGTGCAGCCTGCACCCCAGTCACTGCACATGCAAACACAGTCATTCTCCTGGCTGAGACCAGGAGACACACTGGCAAGGGCAGGGACAGCTAGGTGCTCAGGGAAACAGACACAAAATCCCAGGCATCATTTCCAGGATCAAGGCATGCTGCACAAGAGACCCAAGACAGCATCCGACCACTGCAGACAAGAGTTCTGAGAAAAGGAAGAGGAATCAGGCAACTGCCAGGGTTGTTAAGCTCCATGGGGTCCCGAGTACAGCCACCCAACACCACACATGCACATCGTGAAGGTCATGGAACCTAAGTCCTCATGCGCACGGTCTGAAGCCTGCCTACAGAGCAAGACCCAGCCTGTAAAGTCCACTTCAGCAGTACCGAGGAGCCCCTGAGCCATGGTCACCTGTGGCCACACCCAACACCTCTGAGTTTGGAAGAACAGATCCCACTGGCAGTTTGGCAGACAGCACAGATATACACCTAAAGTCCAGGAAGACAAACACACCTGTCAACTGTTTTATAACACTGCCTCCATCTGTTCAGGACAGCCAGACAGCCTCTGACCCTACCCCTTCCAAAGGCACCCAGCAATGGGCTGAGGAGGGAAGGGGGCCCACTGAAGGTGACCAAACATCCAGGCACAATGAAACATCACACACTGCTGCACCGGAATCACAACTACATAAACACTGACACATGGTACTGTCACTCAGAGTGTACACACACAGCAACAAGTAACACCCACAGTTACAGTCGCACAGGCAGCAGCAGACGCCCTGACACATGGCAAAGGAAGGCTAGGAGTGGTGTGGCCAGAAGCCGGGGCATCCCACCTGGGGAAAAGCCACCACAAAGTCACCCTGTGACATCTATACCCCATCCGTGTAGGAAAGGCAGCAGGTAGTCCCAGTAGCAGTCACATACACACACCCAATGCCACTGCAGCCCAACGGCCAGTGTCCTCACGTCTGTCCCACGGGCAGCTGTGGAAAACTGCCCATGGGACTGGGGTGCTCCGTGTGGTCCGGGTGTCAGTCCAAAAGTGCACACATCCACCGTGATGGGGCTCGGGCACAGCTTGCCGGACTCGGGGTAGTTGGGCTGAGTGGTAGCCCTAGGGTCCCCCGTCGGCCAGGCCGCCCCTGCCAACGTCCTCACCTGCCAGCCGGCCACAGCCGGCAGCGAGCCCCTCCGCGGACGGCCCTGGGGTGCTGGGGGCCGCGGCTGCGCCATCCCGAGCCCCAGACCCGGCGGCTCTGCAAGCCGGCCCGGCCCCGGGCCCCGTAGCCGGAGCTCCGAGCTCCCGTCCCGCCGCC
>CABHPP010145012.1:0-11556 GCA_902168425.1 Peromyscus attwateri
TCCCAAGTGCTGGGATTAAAGGCGTGCGCCACCACCACCCGGCTTATGATTTTTTTTTTTTCTTCATGAAGCAGACACTTGTTGCCCACGGGAACTAAACAGTTAGTTATACGCATGCTGCATTACAACATGGTGTGGATTTGGCACCACGTTGGCTTTGAATGATCTAGACAAAAGAATTTTTGTGTGAACTATGCTGCATGGTTCATCATGGGCTAATCATGTCATCTTTTCTGTCGTTTATTTTGATATTTTGATACATCCAACTTCTTCAGTATCTGGAGTGTTTAAAGCCCTCGCTGAGAGAAAAGTAAAACTGCATCTGCATTTCCAAACATTGCCAGGTGGGGGAGCTCTGTGGTAAGAAATGGCTGTGAAAGATTTGAAAAATTTGAAGTCCTTATTCCTAAATCACATGCTTAATGACTGGTTTTTTTTTTTTTTTCATCTTTCCTTTCCTTTTCTTTTCTGTTCATCTGTGAAATTCTTCCCAGATTGGAGAGTTTTGTTTAAAATTGAAAATTAAAACAAATTTAAAAACATAGCCTGAATTGTGCCAAAGACCTGATAGTTTTTTTCTGTTCTGTGGCCAACATTTTATTAGCCATTTTGTCAGTGAATTGTTACAGTGAAATAGCAATATTTTGTTTTTATTTTTAGAGACAAAGTCTCACTATGTGGCTGTTCTGGAACTCACTGGGTAGACCAGGCTAGCCTTGACCTCACAGAGATCTGCTTGCTACAGTCTCCTGAGTGCTGGGATTAAAGTCATGCACCATCACATCCAGCTTTTGAAATAGGAATATTTTTAAATACTCTTACTGATAAGGCATCCATAGTACACCAGTATTTTTTCTCTTATTGAAAATAGATTTTTTCTCACATAATATATCTTGATAACGGTTTCCCCTCCCTCTACTCCTCCCAGTTCCTCCCTACCTCCCCTCCCATCCAGACTCACTCCCTTTCTGTCTCTTATTAGAAAACAAGCAAGCCTCTAAGGGGTAATAATAAAATAACATAAAATAAATTAAAATAAAACAAAAACAAACACATAGGAATAGGACAAAACAAACAGAAGAAAAAGAGACCAAGGAAAGGCACAGGAAACAGATACAGACACAGAGACCCACTTGCTCACACACTTAGAAATCCCATAAAAACGCTAGACTGGAAGCCATAATATATGTGCAAAGGACCTGTAGAGTAAAAAGAAAGGTAAAAATGTGTAAATAAAATAAAAATGGAAAATAAGATTTAAAAAGAAAGTCCCTGACAAGACATTATGAGGCAAGGAAACTCCAAGGATGTCCCTGAGTTTGTTTTCTGTTGACTATCTCCTGCTGGGTGTGCAGTCTACCCTTCAGAGAAGTTTGTTCCCCCCCCCCTCTTTTAGTTGAAAATAGGTTCTTTTCTCAACCAATATATCCTGAATATAGTTCTCTTTACCTCTATTCCTCCCAGTTCCTCCCCACCTCCCCTCACCTCTGGATCCACTCCCTTTCTGTTTCTTATTAGAAAAGAACAGACTCCTAAGAGACAACAACCAAACATGATAAAATAAAAATATGATAAGATGAAGCAAAGTTATCATATTGAAGTTGGACATGGCAACCCAATAGGAGGAAAAGAGTCCCAAGAGCAGACACAAGAGTCAGAGACCCACTCGTTCTCATGGTCAGGAGTCCCATAATAACACTAAGCTAATAGCTATAACATATACGCAGGCCGGGCAGTGGTGGCGCACGCCTTTAATCCCAGCACTCGGGAGGCAGAGCCAGGTGGATCTCTGTGAGTTCGAGGACAGCCTGGTCTCCAAAGCGAGTTCCAGGAAAGGCACAAAGCTACACAGAGAAACCCTGTCTCGAAAAACCAATATATATGCAGAGGACCTGGTGCAGACCCATGTAGGCACTGTGCTTGCTGCTTCAGTCTTTGTGAGCTCATATGCCTTGCTTACTTGATTCAGAGGGACTTGTTCTCCTGGTGTCCCCTATCCACTCTGCCTCTTAAGATCTTTCCACCTCCTCTTCCATGAGCTTCCCTGAGCTCTGAGGGGAGAGATTTGATAGAGACCTTCCATTTAGACTCTCTCCTAATAATTTCAGGCTTTGGGTCTCTGCATCTCTTCCCATCTGCTGCCTGAGGAAGCCTCTCTGATGATGACTGGGTAAGGCACTGATCTATGAGTATAGTAGAATATCATTAGGAACCATTTTTTTTAAAGACCAATTATGTTTGGTTTTACCCTAGGTTCTGAGCTATCTAGGGCTCTGGTTCTTGGTTACCTAAGCAGTATTGGGTATGGGTTCTTTCTCTAGGAGTGGGCCTTAAGTCAAATCAGACATTGATTGGCTATTCCCACAAGTTCTATGCCACCATTCTTCTAGCATGTTTTGCAGGCAGGAAAGATTGTAAGTCAAATGTTTTATAGCTGGGTTGGTGTCCACATTTCTCTGTTGGTAGCCTGCAGAGTACCTTCCCACACCAAAGAAACTAGAACATGGGGGTGAAGGCTCTATGCAGGCACCAACTCAACCCCTACATGTTCAATGAGCTGTGTGGATGTTGTCCGTCGGAATGGGACTTCACTCTCCATTTGTGGAGACCAACCCCCTCTCCTAGCATCAGCCTGGGTTGTTTGGGGATCTTCATGGGACTCCTACCCCTTGGACAACAACTCAGTGGAATGCAACTCAGTCCCTCCACTGGAAGCTTTGCCTAGCTAGAAGAGATGGTCAGTTGAGATTCTATATAAGGAGTCCTCACTAGGATCATGCTTATAGATTCAAGGGAGTTTCCACTGTACTAGGTTTCCACACCACCTCCCAAGTGCCCCCCTAATTCCAGATCTCTCTGTTCACACTCTCTCCATTCCATCTCCCTCCCCCATGATCCCTCCTGTTCCCATCCCTGCTTGTCTCATTCCACCTTTAAAATATATTCTATTTCCCCTTCCCATGGAGATCCTTGTGTTCCCTGCTGGACCCCTCCTCTTCGCCTAACCTTTCTAGGTCTATGGATTGTAGCATGGTTATCATTTACTTAATGGGTAATATCCACTTATAAGGGAATGCAGCTAATATTTGTCTTTCTGGTATGCATTACATCACTCAGGATAATTTTTTCTAGTTCCACACAGTTGTCTGCAAATTTCATGTTGTCATTTTTTTTAACAGCTGAGGAATACTCCATTGTGTATATACACCACATTTTCTTTATCCATTCTTCTGTTGAGGGACATGCAGGTTGTTTCCAGTTTCTGGTTATTATGAATAAAGCAGCAGTGAACATGGTTGAGCAAATGTCCTTGTGGTAAGATGGAACAACCTTTGAATAAATGCCCAAGAGTAGTATAGCCCCTTTGGTCAACAACTCATTTAGATGTAATCCATTCCCAGTACTGGAAGCTTCATCTGGAGACAAGAGAAGGCTGGATGGGGCTCTGTCTCCCCCATTATTTGGTGATTTCATTTAGATCGCCTTCATATATGTATCATTAGGTTTCCATACTAACCTTCAAATGGTCCTTAATTTTAGCGGTCTCTCCCAGTATTCCTGTTCCAGCTTGCCCCATCCATCCATACTTATCTATTCTATTTTGCTTTCCTAGGGAGAGCTAACTGTCCCTCCTAGTCTCTTACTTTATACCCAAACTCTGTGCTTGGTTATAATTGATTTCAGAGCTAATATTGATATATAAGTAAATACATACCATATTTATCTTTCTGGGTCTGGATTACTTAACTCAGGATAGTTTTGTCTAGTTTCATCCATTTATTTGCAAATTTCTTCACCAGTAGTTTTGATCATATGTGTGGGCAGAGGTGGATGCTAATCTTGATTCCATTATTTACCCATTTTGATTTGACTTAACTCAATTACATAATCTCTGTAGCTGGAGTTTTCTCCAGTCCTGCCTGGCCCACGGTCAGGACAAATCTCTCTCACCTACCAGTCCTGCAGCAGCTTAGACCCAACTGAGTAAACACACAGAGACTTACATTCCTTACAAACTATATGGCCACAGTAGCCTTCTTGTTATCTAGTTCTTATATCTTAAATTAACCCATTTCTATAAATCTATACCTTGCCATATGGCTCATGGCTAACCAGTATCTTACATGTTGGCATTCATGGTGGCATGGCGGCTGGCAGCATCTCCCCGACTCAGCCTTCCTGTTCCCAGAATTCTCTTCTCTGCTTGTCCCGCCTATACTTCCTGCCTGGCTACTGGCCAATCAGCATTTTATTTATACAGAACAATATCCACAGCAAATCTCTCAATCTCAATCTTCTGATCTTTAAGTGTGAATAAGAATTCTTCTGTAAATTAAGTGGGATCTTCCCATATGCCAGGCATCTTCACTTGACTCTCACCTTCCCAGGAGAATTAGGGAGCATAAGGGCTGCTTTGTTCTTTGTCCAATTTTGTTTGGCCACTGGGAAGTCCAGAAAGACTCTCCAATCCTCCCTTACAGGCTTTCTATGCTTCTCTTCTGTGTTCTGGGAACTGCTCCCATATCCATTCCTTTTCTAAAGACAGGTTAGTGGCAGGCTGCTGCCACCAGCTTTAGGGTACAACATCATCTTCTTTCCCTCCCACATTCGGTCAAACAATTCCTCTATTAAACTTGCCCAGCAGAATGCTAATTTGACAGCATTTTCTATTTTTTTTCCCCTGGAATGCTGATGCTGGGTTTATTTGTTACCACTGGGCTTTGCATACAGTCCAGTCCAGCTCAGCGGTATTTATCAATAAAAAAGAACTTGAAGCATGTTATCAGACTTATACAATCAACTGCTCCATTGACTAAGCCCAGGACTTGAATTATGATTTAACAAATCCAACACTGTTTAAATAAAATACTTTAATATTGTGAGCTTAAATGGCATTTAGTGGAGAAAGGTCTAGTCTCTGAGGAAAACTCCACCAATCCCATGATTTCTCTGCTTACTTTCTTCTTGCCAAAAGTTTTTAAAATCACATTTATCTGTCTATCTATCTATCTATCTATCTATCTATCTATCTATCTATCTATCTATTTCTGTGTGTATGTGTGTATATGTGTATGGAACAGAAATGGACCATTTAGTTCATTATGGCTTAGGTTACCATTTTATTTTTAATGATTGTGATATAATCACTTATGCAAACTTTCTTTTGATATTCAATTTGAAGTCACATTGTCTTTGATAAATTTATTAGTTAACTTTGTTCTTCACTTTATATACTAAAATCTTTGAAACACAGGGAATTAACCGTATCACTCTACAATGGTGTGTGTGTGTGTGTGTGTGTGTGTGTGTGTGTGTGTGTGTGTGTGTATGTATGTGTGTGTGTAGTGTTAATTGCCTCTACTGGACAAACAAGTATAATGGTCAGATTTCTCACTTTATCAGTATATAATAACTATTCTAAATGATTCAGTAGTTTCTTATGTATATACCTTCAGTCTTTTTTTTTTAACCTCTTGAGTTTTAATCTTGATTCATGCAAAACTTTGCCCTGATGAAGAACTTAATTTAGGAGCAACCTGCCACTCACTGTACCACGTCTAAAGAAATGGAAGGAGTATTGATTAGATCTCCAAAGACATCAACCTATAGCAGTTTTGTCTCTTGCCTAAAGTGGGAATTTGGAGTTGCCCATTAGAATTTAGACATGTCAGACAGTACAATCCACAACTGAACATTAGGAAGCAACCCAGAAGCCTGGAGTGCAATGGCACTGGGATTCTCAGAGTCCATCCTCGTGATGACGGCACCTGGTAGACAGATGGAGAATGGAAAGGCATGCAGCCCTGCCTGCCCACCTCTTCCAGGGAAGGAGATGGAGGGTCAGGCAGAAAGCCTAAAGTGGATCTATGGGGCATCCGTGTCAGCTCTGTAGCTGAGAGATCATGCTAGTAGACTAAGGCTTCAAACTGGACAGCAGCTCTACCCCCAGCTCATTATTTCACAGTGTTCTGAGTTGGTGGATTGAGGTTCTTTCCCCTGACAGAGAGGGTAGGCAAGTTTAAATGGAATTTTATGTTGCCTGGTAAAATGCTGCCCGAATAGGACAGGGCTTTCTGATTGTCTCCAAATGTGATGGGACATGCTTTACACAGTTTTGGGAACTTTGTCTGAGCTGTGTTGATGAGGTGAGTAGCATCTCTAGACAAAAAAGCATAAAATTTGCATGTCACCTTACCATAGTGCCAACAATAAGATCCAGGGCATTTTCATAATCCTATAGGTACTTGAAAAGCAGTCTATTGCTGGCACAGTCATTCAACTGTTAATAGTGAGACTGGATTTGGATTTGGGTGGAACAACCTGGGACGATGTCAGACAAATCCTCATTGCAAAATTGAAACTTGCATGTGAAGAGGAAAGAGCTGCCATGATGTTAGGTACATTGAGTGTTTAAAAACTTTCCCTCCCTCCCTTGCTCTTTCCCTTTCTCCCTTTCTCTCTCCTTCCAGAGAAAAAAAAAGGGAGGAGGGAAGAAAGGAGGAGGCCAGGGCTTGATGGTGGTCAGAATCTTCTGACCTGAGCTCAGGAACCCTTGTATTTGTGGACAATTTTGCCATAGGACCCAGAAACACCTTCTCACCACTGGGTGGCTCCCATAGACTGTCAGGGTCTCATTTCTCCCACGTAGAGGTGAAAGCAGACAGGAGCTGTGGCATTCAGGGGAGATGGTCTCTCTTCTGGTTGCTGGAAGTGAATATGAGAGTTGGCTGGCAGGAATCACCTACCTTTTTGTAAGTATGTCTTCATTTTTTGATTCCTAGAAAAGAACAGTTTAGAGCCTCCAATGTGAAGTCCTGTTTTGTTTGCTGAGGAAGGAGCAGAGCCCTGGGGCTGACTGCTGAAGTGGCCAGACCTGCCAGAGGTAGTCTTCACAGGAGGCTTGGGATTTGGGATCTCTTTCTTCTTTTTGAAGTTCAATTTCTTGAATGAAAAGTACTTTTCAGATTTGAGAAAACCCCAAACCAAAGCAACACTAACTCAAACCCAGCAAGTTCTTCCCCTGACACTTTTTTTCCATTATATTTTATAAAGGAGGGCTTGGGAGAGAGAAAAAACAGGCATGGAGGGAAAATCACCCAATTGTTTACCACAAGTCATTGTTTCCAGAGAGAGGTCCTGCCCTTGGAGACAGTCTCTTGTTTCAATGATCCCTAGAAGAACTTGGAATGTGGTGGACTGTCAGGCACACTTCCTCCCTTCCCTACCTCCCTACATTTCTTCTTGTCTGTTTCTCCCTTCTTCCCTTGCTTCTTGAGAAGTAGCCCAGGCTGGCCTTAAACCTGAAATCCCCCTGCCTCATCCTTCGGGGTTCTGGGATCACAGGTTTGTGGAGTCTCTTATGCCACTCTTTATGTTCATGTCCTGTTGCAGACCACATCCAGCATTTCTGGGATAGCAGGGTATGTCTGGACAGGTATGCCAAGCTCGAGATGTATGCCATGATCAAAGCTGGTATGGTTGCTTTCCATTCCAGGGTTCCTTTCTCTCCTGGTAGGAGGCCAGTGGTGCAGCTAATTCATCAGGTAGTTTTACAGAGGATAGGATCAAAGCGCCAGGGATGGGAAGTGGGTTCTGACAGCAGGACATTACAGGATCTTTGATCTCAAATTTTGCTTTCTCCCACCCTCTGGCCTCTTAGCTCATTCTCACCATTACTGTGTTCTCCAGGCAGCCACCTAGCTGCAGGGTAGTCTCTGAAGCTGCTTTCTCACAGTCTGGGCTCAGATTTGGGAAGGGTCAGGGGCACCACTGTGTCCCAAGGCTTGAAATTTATTTTTCCTCAGAGTGAACAGCTGCGTCCCTTCTCCCATATGCTAGGACTATTAGCACTACCCTGACTAGTAACACAATTGACAGTGATTCCTGTTTGGCCATCTGGAGTTTATAGAACTTATCCACCAGCTAGAGCTTTTGTGGGGACAAGAGGAAACAGTGAGCTGTGATGGCTATTTTTTGTTTGTCAACTTGACTACATCTGGAATTAACTAAAACTCAAGTGGCTGGGTACACCTGTGAGGGATTTTTTCTTAATTAAATCAGTTGATATGGGAAGATCTGTTTTAATCTGGATATTTTGAGATGGGAATACACACATTTAACCCAGATCTTTTGAGGTGGGAAGATCCACCTTTAATCTGGACAGAACGTTCTGGTGGCAGCCTGTATAAAGATCATGGAAGAAGGGTGCTTGCACTCTTTGCTTGGGTGTCCTCTCTCTCATTGGTGAGTTCATTCCTTCTACTTCTTTGGATTCTGGCATATACTGAAGACCAGCTGAGACATCCAGAATCATGGACTGAAGAACTACTAGATTCTTGGACTTTCTATTGGTAGGGAGCCATTGTTAGACTAGCTGGTCCATAACCTATTAGCCATCCGAATAAATCCTCACACTGGCTGGTTTTGTGGGTCAACTTGACACAAGCTAGAGTCATCACAGAGGAAGGAGCCTCAGTTGAGGAAGTACCTTCATGAGACCCAGCTGTAAGGCATTTTCTCAATTAGTGATCAATGTGGGAGAGCCTAGTCCATACAGGTGGTGCTGTCCTTGGGCTGATGGTCCTGGGTTCTATAAGAAAACAGGCTGAGCAAGCCAGGAGGAGCAAGCCAGTAAGCAGCTCTCCTCCATGGCCTCTGTGTCAGCTCCTGCCTCCAGGTTCCAGCCCTGCTTGGTTCCTGTCCTGACTTCCTCCAATGATGGACTATGATCTAGAAGTGTAAGGCAAATAAACCTTTTCCTCCACTACTTGCTTTTTTGGTTATGATGTTTTGACACAGCAATAGAAACACCAACTAAGACAAATTGGTACCAGTGTAGTGGGGTACTGCTGTGACAGACCTGACTAAGTTTTGGGGAGGACTGTGGAAAGACTTTGGAATTTTGGGCTAGAAGAACTATTGAGTGTTAAGAGCTCCATGGGATGTTCTGTGGGAATATGGAAAATAAGAATGTTGTGAGCAGTGCAGAGGATGGAGGCCTGGCTTGTGAAGTTTCAGAGGGAAGTTAAAGACTCTATCAGATCCATTTGTTATTTCGAATTAAGATTCCGTGGTTCTGGTTAGTTGGAGCTGAAGAACCAGCTGTGATTAACAAGATATCAGAACTACTTGATGCTGGTCAGATGGAGCTAAGAAATTAGTGGTGATTAAGAAGAAACCAGCATCACTGAGGTGAAATCTTCTGAGAAGTGTTTCCTGAGAGCACAGAGAAGCTGTCTTCCAGAAGTGGCCAAGGTTGTACCTTCTGCTGGCAGCTGGACTTGGTAATGTGTAAGAGTCACCCAGGTGGTACTGGTTTTGAAGGCATGAAAGTGTCTTGGACAGCAGCTGAGGCTTGGCACTGTGAGAGACCAGGAGAGGCCATTGGAGAAGGTGCAGCCTCAGTGGCAGTTGAAGGCCCAAGACTGAAGGGGTCATGCAAAGAAGTTGAGGCTTGGCATGTAGCATGAATCTTAAAAATTTTCTTATTACTAAAATCAAACCTGAGCCAGGTATTGGAGTGAACTGGAAGATCAGAGAACCAGAACAAGCCACAGTTAACCTCACCTGGCCAACTTCTCAACTGGTCTTGTTTCCAGACTGGAAGCCTCTGTGTTCTCATCCCAATGGCTCTCAGCTGAACTGCTGCTGCTTGAAAGCCTGAAGCTTAACCAGCTAAAAGCTTCTAGTTCCAGGTCCTCATGCCTTATATATCTTTCTGCCTTCTACCATCACTCCCTGGGATTAAAGGTTCACTCCCTGGGATTAAAGGCGTGAGTCACCAAGCTTGGCTGTATCCTTGAACACATGGATATCTGTCTCTGGAATGCTAGGATTAAAGGCATGTGCTACCACTGTCTATCCTGTATGTTTAATATTGTGGCTGTCCCATTCTCTGACCCCAGGTAAGTTTATTAGGGTGCACAATATTTTGGGGAACACAATACCACCACATTGGCACCATGAAGAAAGCCTTTGAGAGGCTATTGGTGAAATGCAGCAGAAGACCCCAACATCTTGGAGATGCAAGTACCATGGGATGACCACCAAGAACAGCAGCAGCAGTGGAATGGAGCCAGCTGGAGCCTAGAAGACAAGGTGTTATGTGCTGCAGAGGGCAGAGTCAGAGAAGTGACCCAAGCCTTTTGCAGGAGTCCAAAAGATTGTGAGTGACTCTCAAATAATTGGACATTGAGTTATTTATACTGTTAGAGTTTGGTTTTGCTTCGTTCAGATTGTGATGGTTCCCTGGTTCTTCCCTCTTGAATGTATTTAATTTTGATTTTAAAGGAGCCCACAGATGAAAGATTTGAACTTTTAAAAGAGATTGAATATTTTAAAGAGACTGAAATTTTAATGTGTTTGAATTTGTAAAGACTGTGGGACTTTTAAGATTATTTTTGATTTTAATGTGAGATCTTGGGGATGAATAAGAAATAGAGTTGTAGCTTAATAGTGATGTGTTTGTGTGTCAGGTTGACAAGGGGTCAGTTGTGATAGACCCCAGACCCAGCGTACTATCTTCTCGAGTGGGAGCCCCAAGAACCCAGACTCCGGTCCAGTTGATGCAACAACAAGAGGTGTTTATTGAAGAAGCGGCTGTACAGTCGGGCAAACTCTGCTCCAAAGAGCAAGAGTCGCATCGCACTACAGTCACATAGGCACTTTTAAAGGAAAAAACCCACAAAAGCCACAAGATTACAATTCCCATACAATTTCGTCCCAATCGATTTATGTCTAGAGGCTAATTTCATAAGATCATGGTCTGGTCACAGAGTGATCACAGAGGGGGTACAGTGGGTACAGTTATGTAAACCTCAAGGGGGGATCAGGGCGGGAGTGGAGTTTACACAAAGGTCACAGTGGTCCTTCCTGGAACACTTGCAATTATCCCAGTCACAGTTGAGCACATCTCTTAACAGAAATCTCTTTACATTGTTATATTGTTGCAGGGGTGGTTGAATAATGGTTGAGTCAGCTTGCCCTGGGAACTAGATTTTTAATTCCTCATTTCCCGGGGCTTGGGGGTGTAAGCCTGAAGGGTTGGGGTCTTTCAGTTGTACTGACTGGTTTTGTGTGTTAACTTGACACAAATTAGAGTCATCAGAGATCAAGGAGCCTCAGCTGAGGAAGTGCCTCCATAAAACCAGGCTATAGGGCATTTTCTCAACTAGTCATCAATGGGGGAGGGCCCAGCCCATGATGAGTGGTGCCATCCCTGGGCTGTTGGTCCTGGGTTCTATAAGAAAGCAGGTTGATCAAGCCAGGTGAAGCAAGCCAGTAGGCAGCCCCCTGCTTCCAGGATTCTTCCCTGTTTGAGTTACTGTCCTGACTTCCTTCAGTGATAAACAGTGATGTGGAAGTGTAAGCCAATTTAACCCTTTCCTCTGCAACTTGCTTTTTGGTTAGAGTGTTTGGTACAGCAATAGAAACCCTAAAGAAAAGACAATCATATTCATTCATTTTTTTTTTTTTGGTTTTTTCAAGACAGGGTTTCTCTGTGTAGCTTTGTGCCTTTCCTGGATCTCGCTCTGTAGACCAGGCTGGCCTCGAACT
>CABHPP010145012.1:12564-43537 GCA_902168425.1 Peromyscus attwateri
TTTAATATGCACCTTATACTGTCAGAGGGATATTGTTATAGTCTTTGAAAAATTAACAAGTGATGCAGATCGAAGGCAAGAAGGAGACAGACAAACTATTTTTGTGATTGTCAACCATCCTATTGTTTTAACTCTGCTTTCCTCCATAAATGCTCACTATTCAAATAGACTTTTGTATCCTTTGAAGGACAAGGTTTATGATTTCTGCGCTGCACAGACATGATGGTAGCAGTCAGAGTTCAGGTTTTTCATATTCCCCTGAACCTTTTTCTCATTAGTGAGAAGGGTGATAGAGAATTCAGACTACTGATAGGTACGCATTGTGACTTTGATTGGGAAATTGTTGTGAAAACTGGAAAGTCCTTAGAGAAGCGTGGGAACCTTCATAGCTCACATTTCTGCCTAATGACTCTGTGGCTGCTGGTGCTCTTGCTTTACAGTGTGTGCTAACCAGCAAGTCACCGGCACATGTCAGTTCCTTGCTTGGTACTTCCCTTGTCTCTGGCTCCATTTGCTGGCTTCTGTCTTTCGTGCTTACACACACCCGAGCAAGCGACCTGGCCATGGGCAGCTTAAAAGAAACGATTTCATTCGCAAATATTTCTGAGAACTTTGCTTCATACATTTTGAAAATTTCAGATTAGCAGCACACAATCTTTGTTCCTTGTTTTTGTGCTATTGCTGTGTGCCTGACTGTATCATGCTTTAAGGAGATTAAATGAGGAGGGACACCGTTTCCACCTGGAGAACTACGTCGGAAAATCTTATATAACCAGATGAATTTGAAGGTCAGGGTGTCTCACTAAGGAGGTGAAAATTCAAGCGGGGGATGGGGAGAGTAAGTTGGTATCAACTGGGGAGAGAACAAACGTGATCCAGGTTGAGGGGTTTTGGTTACTCCTGAAGATGCATTGTGGGATACCTGATGATGAATGCAGGGTCCCAGGAGAATGTCTGAGAGGCCAGGAGGAGGAACTTGAGTTGGAATGCGGTGGTTCCACAGTGAAGTGACAGGTCATTTTGACTTCTAAAAAGTAAAGCTGGAGATAATGATAGGTTAGGTTGAGGGCTGCTTATTTGCTTATTTATTACATTCTATTTCAAACCTTGCGCCTGTGGGACAAATACTAAAAAGAAATGTCCTGCATGGGGAATCATGCAGTGATAATGGCACTGTTCTCATTTCCTTGACTAAATGGCTATTTCTTCCTAGACTTTTTCGGCTAGTTTATTGAGTGGTCTGAACTGGATGTGTATGGGTCAAGTACTTTTATTTTTTTGTTTTTTCCTTATTCTTGTCTTGATTCATACTCGTTCTAGTCTTTTTGGATGTTTTATAACATCTTGGGCAGATTCAAAGTGTTCTAATTACTTTCAGTTTTTGGACAAAAACATCTAATACATGCCAATTTATGCCTAATGAAATAACCTTGTCCTATGTGACTCTTCCCTGGACCCAAATTCTAACACAAGGAGGCTATCAGTGCTCTGAAGAAACATCTCTGTTTCCTCCCCCTTCTCCACTCAGATTTTTGCATTGAATGGGAGTCAGGTAGGAAAGAGGAAGACAACTGGGCCACAGTTCCTTTCTCACAGCTGGTGTTACTCTGGCTCTCTTGGGATGGCTGGGAGGAAGGATGTGGTACACTGAGGAACTCCTAACAACCAACACTTTGAAAACATGAGCGTCTATCACAGTCCTAGCAGTATTAAAAGCTAAAGGATGGAGATATGGCCCAGTGGTATGATGCTTGCCTACCATGTATGGAGCCTTAGGTTCAATACCCAGTACTATAAAAAACAGAACAAACAAAACCCAAACTGCATTATTACTTCTTTTCGTTTCCTTTCTGTTGCTTCGACTAGCATCACGACCAAAACAACTCAGGGGAGGAAAGGCTTTTTCCCAGCTTATGGGTTATAGTCTGTTTATGAGGGAAGTCAGGGCTGGAACTCCGGCATGAATTTAGAATGGAAACAGTGGAGAAATGCTATCTGCTGGCTTACAGGTTCACGTGAGCTTTCTTACACAGCCCATGACTACCTGCCCAGGGAATGGTGTCAGCCACACTGGGCAGGGCTCTCCTACCTCAATTAGCAAGCAGGATAATCCTCCATCGACATGCCCACGGGCCAATCTAGTCTGAGAAATCCCTCAACTGAAACTCCTTTCTTTGATGATGACCCGAGGCTGTGTCAAATTGACAGTTAAAGCTAACTAGAATGTTATTGAATAATACATTTATTAGAAATTTTACCACAAGAAGATTTTACTGATTTAAATAAGTAATAAAATCCACAATACACTTTACCATAAACAAAAATAATGGCCTGTTACCTCTCAGAATGCTCCAAATTCATGTGTGTAGTCTGCTTATATTTGCAATTAGGGTAAAAGTAGGTTTGGAAATTATGAGGTTACTAAGTAAGACTTTATTATGTAAACTATGTAGCCTAAAGTTTGTGGATACCTGATATAGATAGTCAGTAAAGCTGTAAGTGGAGAGTCTATCTGTTGTTTGTATGTGCAGGCTCCATGGTGCAAGTACTCTCACCCTGGTTGGTTGCAAGGTGCTAATATGGTGTCACTGAAGACAGAGTTGGGGCAGTAGTGTACCTAATACTCTTTGTGTCAAAAATAATACTTAAAGAACTGCTGTGGTTTGAATCTAACAATGTTCCATGAAGGCCCAGGTGATAAAGGTTTGGTTGCCAGCTCATGACCTTGAGATTAGGTCATAAGGGTTTTAACTTTATCATTCATTCACGAGTTCACAGCTGAATGGACTATGGTACCTGGATGGAGAAAGTAGAAATCAGGAGACAAGTAGTCCCAGTCAGCTTTACCTGTTAATGTGACACAGCCTAGAGTCACCTGAGAAAGGAGTCTCAAGGGATCGCTCATGTCTGATTGTCCTGTGGGCATGTCTGTGGGGGATTATATTGATTGTTAATTGATGTAAGAGGGCCATTGTGGATGGCATCATTCCCTAGGCAGGTAGTTTTGAACTGTATAAAAATATCCAGATAAGCACAATTCTGTGAGCAAGGCAGTAAGCTGCATTCTTGCATGGTTCCTTCTGCTTCTTTGACTTGAGTTCCTTGGTCAGAGATGAGGCTGTGTGGTGTAATAAGCAGATCTTCCTTCAAGATCTTGCCTTGACTTCTGTCAACGATGGACTATATAGCCTGTACACTGAAATAAATACTTTCCTCCCCAAGTTGCTTTTGGTCAGAGATTTTAAATTATTTATTTAATCCCAGCAACAGAAATCAAATGAGATCAGAGATATATCTTGTCCATTCTGACTGACTCTCTACTTCCTGGTTACTAGTGGCTGTACTTGGAGGTACTTCTGAGATAATAAAATCCCAGTGAACTTTATGCTGTCACTACAGGGTTATATATTCTGTAAGAGACTACTAAAATTACTGAATTTTAAAATGTCAATTTTGTTTGAGCAAATGAAAAGTAATTCACAAGAACTATTTTCTAGGTGAAGGGGGAGTGGGATGATTGGTTTTATTCTAATTCACAGGCATAGGAAACTCCCTCCAGCCTTGAAGATGTTTGCTACTTATCTTAAGTAGAACCAGGATAAGCATGATTTCAAATGAGACACTAAAAGCCAAAACCCAAACAAAGCTGTCTATAAAACAGCCTTTATTGGAAAACGTTAGTAGGGTTTACCACATCATTTTATTAAACTAATTTTCATATCTCCCATCAGATTTTTATAAAATGCTGCATGGAACATCTTAGCCATACTCTGTGGTTAAAAACATACTGCAGTAACAGCCTCCATGAGTAGCAGGATTACACACTGTATAGCTCCATCCAGTCCATTTCCTTAGAGACAGCTGATGAAACCGAGGTGAATCTGACCCAAGCCTTGAGAGTTACCACATGCTGATAGTACATCACAGCACAGATGAAATCAAGTCAGTCATGAAAGGACTAGATTTGTGTATTCCAGGGAGTTTGAAAGCTGGACACCGACAGATGTTGGCTAGGAAATGACAGGTGTAGACTCAGAAGCTGGGAATTCAAATTTTGCTACATGTAAAATGAAGCAAGCTAGTCTGCAGACATAAATATTTCTTTTTATATTCCTCCATAAGAAACTGCTTGTTGACACATTGACTGTGTGGACAAAAATCAAAAACCAAACCAAACCAAACCAAAGACCCTTGTGCTGCAGCAATTGCTTATGCTGAGGGAGCCTGAGTCACTAGAGTTTTTTATCACTGTGCTTCATGTTGTGACTTAAGAATTTAATACGATGCATTTATATACTTAAAAATCAATGTCACCCCTTCTAAGGAAAAGTTCTTTTTTAGTGGAAGAATGTAGTCACCCAAGAGCTGACCATTTAGATATATTCATTGTTGCTATGCTTTTTTCTTGAATCACATCACTTCACGGTTTAAATATATCAGTGCACTCTTGAGTCTGTATGATCTCTATGTGGCACAGAGAGAAACAGTTCATAACCAAGGATTGGCCCCGATCCTAAAACTACCACTATCATCTATAAACACTAAAGCCGACAGACCCAAAGTAAGGGGTGCTCATCCCAGGTGTTGCTCAGATGTTTGTTTACTTTTCTTCTTTAAAGTTTTCTCTACAAATATTTCAAACTGATCCATAGGGTTTATGGAGTGTTACCATTGTATCCACTTTCTTCTAGGGAATAATCCTGATTTTGAGGGTCAACATTGGTATCTTCAATTAACTACCTCAACATGCTAGTAGCTCATAGTGTCCTTCCCTCTAGCCAAGCTCATGATTGACTTGTGGCACATATTTACAAAGCAGCAGCTGTTTAAGAAATGATGATATCAACTTTTATTTTAATCAATACAAAGAGCAAAGGTGTGGGGTTTACAAACAGGGTTTGACAGATGAACTGGCTGTTCAAAATGATTGCATTAGATTGATAACTGGGTTATCATCTAACAGATTCTGTTGGCTACCTTAGGTGTCAGAAAAGCCTGTTATAATTATTTAAGTTGTTTCAATGAAATTAATTTTAAAATCAAAGCATACTAATAACTAGACAATTCACTATCATTATTATGGGAGAAGGAATAGGACATCAGAAGAATGGCATATTCCTCTTGTTGGCTGGACTAGGTCATGTGGTTACATGTACTTACACAGTGAGCAATCGAGGAATGCTGGCTGTGAATACAATGTGGACAAGGAAATCTATTACACTTAAGGAAACTAAATAAAATGAAAAAAATTGCAAAGACTAGTAATAAAAAAATATGAAAACACTCTGATCCTTCTAGCCCAAGAAAAATTGACTTTCAAATATAATTGTCTAATTAGGTTTTGGGTTTTTTTTAGACAGTATTTTCCACTATGTAGTGCTGGCTGGCCTGGAACTCACTCTGTAGACCAGGCTGGCCTCTAACCTACATACATCTGCCAGCCTTTGCGTCTTAAGTACTATAATTAGAATTTTTAATAATTTGTATTTTCCATTATATGTATTATTTTTAGGTGGCCACAAATCTATTGCTTAATAAAGGCACATACACATTTCTTTGCCAGGTAGAACTTTCTTTCTGTGGGATGTGCTCATGAGGGAAGTCAGGTTCTACCCATGGTACCTGTCAGGCAGGAACCAGTCAGGACCCCCCCAGATCTTTGCTCCTCTACACCTCTGTGAAAGTATATGACTTATTTTCTCCAAAGTGTAACTTTGATAAAAGCAATTATGGGTATTGCTCCCCCTTCTCTCTTCTGGCATCTGGAGAAGCCAAGACAAGATAGTAAGCTTGAGTTGAAAAAGGAAGCCATCTCACCCGTTGGAATCTGTGATACAAGTTATTGAGATATCAAGATTTATTAATACTCTAGCATGATCTACTATTATTTGACTAATATGCAGGCTCACTATTACATTGCCAGGGAAAATGGAATTTCAAGTTGGGAAGTAAGTTATCTCTTGACACTTGACTTATTTTATTTTTTACCTTTTCATTCTTCATTGATCTTGAAAATTTATTCCTGGCACCATATTTCAGGGAGATAAATAAGGTGATGGGTGTAGAATGCTATCTCATCAAAATGATTTTTTTTTCAATATGAATCCAATTTTGTTTTAAAACATATACTTATGCAAATATACATTCTACAAGTTGGGAAGAAATACAACAAATTATTCATTATGGTTTTATTACCGCAACAGATGCTAAGAGCCTTGTAGGATATTTCTTTTTATTAAAATGTTTTAAAAATTCCATTTAACATATTAGTATTATAAGCAGAAAATAAATAATAAATATCACAAGAAGAAATTTAAAAGATAAATTATTCCCCAAAGAGGATGTCTAATTGGGAATAAAGCACATACAAAGTGTTTAAAATCATTAGACATTTGGAAAATGCAAATACAAAACATGAAATTACATTGCTATAAAACTGTTAACATGTCTGAAATGAGATTGACAATATGGAGTATTAACTTTGCAGAAGAAATGGAGTTTCCATGCATCGTTGTTTGGAATACAAAATGATGTGGTTGCTCTGGAAAACCATCAGTTTTTAAAAAACAATAAGGCTTAATAGCAAACTCACCATATGACTTAGTATTTCCACTTCTAGATATTTTCTCTAGACCTGGACACAGATGTTAATAGTGACTGTATTCAAATTGTCCACACCTGAGTGTTACTCCATGTAGGTCAACAGGTGAGCGAATAAACCTTGTCATATTCACAGTGAGATTCTTCTCAGCAGCATACACGGTTGATATCATGGTAGCTGCAGTAACCTGGAGGAGTCAAGGGAATTATGCTGAATAAAAGAGACCAGTCTCAGAAACTGACCGCACTGTGTAATTCCATTTTTATGATAGTCATTGAAGGACAGACAGTAGTGGCAAGAGAGTGAGGGGTTAGGGATCGGGAGGGTGGGACTGTTAAGGGATAGCATGACAGGGAGCTTTCAAGCAATGAAACTATTCAGTATCCTGATTGCAGTGGTGGCTATCCAAATCTACATCCAAGTTCAAATATTTACATTTTAGATATCAAAAATGTTACTTTCATTGCATGCTTTTAAAAATTAAATGAAAACTCAGGAATAAAACAAATAATGCTCATTCTTAGAGCTCCATTGTTTATCCCAAACCTACTTTCAAGTCCAGTCCAGTTCTCTCTGAATTCCCCTTCTTCTTCTGAAAGGTTGCTACTGAGCGTACCATTTATCACAGGGTTCTTATCAGCAACAGAACTCACTTTCCAGATCAATAATGGCACATAGAATAACAGTATGTGCTGCCTACATCATTCATCACAGGCACTTATCAGTAATTGTTTTGTATTGTTGCTTCTCTTTCAGGTGGTCATGTCTTGTTTCTCTAAGAAGGAATAGAAACAGCTTTTATTTTATGTGCAACACCATTTCTGTCTGTATGGCTGACTGTTTCACTTTTTTATTCAAAATTTCTGTCTTAGATGAGGCAACAAAAATTTGTACATTTACAACAGGTATTCAGAATTACATAAAAAAAAATAGGCATGGTGGCACACACTTGTAATTCCATTCGGGAGGTTGAAGCAGAATGATTCCAAGTTTGAGGCCAGCCTAGCCTACACAGCGAGAGCTGTCTTAAAAATCCAGGTCTTATCAGGAGTTATGACAGGGGGTTACAATGTGCCTCCCTGTGAGATGGTGAATAAGAAGAGTCAGAATCATAAAGGATGGGCTGGCTATCCCAAAGAGAGTAATGTAGAAGTCCAGGGAAAACCAGAGGGATCCAGGATACCTGAAAGTGCAGAAGGGAAATGGGGACCTTATAAGACACAATGCAAGCGAAAGGCCCTGTGGAAAGAGGTGGGAAGCACTGAACACTTGCCAGCCCACAGTTCTTGCAACCTGCAAATCCAACTACAGTTCCAGTAAGACAATATCTCTCCCAGCACAACAGGTTAGCAGTTGAGAGGAGGTCCATTTTGTCACTCTCTGTGCCTCAGAGGAAGTGACTGGGTGCCATCTTGAGGAAGAATCTATTGGTGAAATTGAGACACCCCAGGGATCTGATAATAAACAAGTCTGGAGACAAGTCTACCTGGCCAGTTCTTACTTCTATGTTTTATGTCTCCATTCCCAATCCATGTGGGAGACAACCAAGGCTAGATGTTGGTCACTGCAGACCAACAGTGGGTGTGCAGACTTGCAGTACTGAGTGCATGGGAGAACCTGCCTGGCTCACAGACTGAAAAGCTAATCATGACCAGCAGAGACTCAAGCAATGCAAGGAAGGAAGCTACTGAAGTGAAGACAGCTCTGATACAGGATCTGCACCTCCTTAACCTTAGGAAGACAGGAGTTTCTGAGCTCAGTGAACACCCCTTCCTCACACCAGTGAGAGGCTGCTCCAACACGTCCTCTTTGAGTTTTGCTATTTTTCTTCATTAAACTTTTGCTTTTTACTAGTTTTTAATCATCATTTCAGCTTTATTTTATATTTACAAAGAACATTTGTGTTTTTTTTATTCCCTTTATTTAATTTTCTCTATACATTTTAATTTTGGGGCAATCTTTTTATTTAAAATTTGGTGCTCTACTTTTCCACTTTATAACTTTCTTTTCCATTCTTCTTTTTCCTTCTTTTTTAAGTCTTTTTTATGTATTTATTTATCGTGTGTGTGTGTGTGTGTGTGTGTGTGTGTGTGTGTGTGTGTGTGTATGTGTGTAGAGGCCAGAGGATAAGTTATGGGAGTCAGTTCTATTACCATGTGGAGTCTGAGGCTCTAACTCCGTGATTAGGTTGGTGGCAAGCATCCTTACCCACTGAGGCATCTTGCTGACCTGCTTTTCTTTTTTTTTTTTTTTATCCTTGCTTCTTGTACATTTTCCTCCATCCTTGCCACTTTCCCTCACTTATTTAATTCATTTATTAAATAATTTTGAACTTCAGAGCACATGTTCCATTATTTTACCATTTACTATTGAATGGCTACTGGAAATTACTAGTAGGCTTTAATAAAATTCTAGTGTATTCCTACATAGTGTTTGATTTAGGGTCATTTATGTTATTACAATAGCTCATTTTCTGTTCTCTATGTGATTCCAAGGGTTGAGTTTTCAAGAGTATATTGATCACTAAGAAGATCCTCAAATAGAACAGGAGCACATATTCAAACCAACAGATGTGCAAGTCCCAACACAGAAAGATAAAGATTGTGAAACATCAAGGTAACACATCTCCCCTAAGTCTTAAGTCTTCAATTGTTGGATGCAAAGGTACTGAAATGGAAAAAAATGACAAATAAAGAATGCGAGAGTTTGTGGTGATATTTTATTTGTGTTCTAACATAATTTTTCTGGGGATCAGAGGACAGAGTCAGCTGCTAGATTAGACATAGAGGCCAGACAGTGGTGGCACACATGCCTTTAATCCTATCACTCAGGAGGCAGAGATCTGCTTGGATTTCTGTGAAATCCAGGCCACACTAGAAACAGAGCCAGTCATGGTGGCACACACCTTTAATCCCAGTACTAGAGATCTCATGTCTTTACTTGGGAAGGACACAAGCCTTTAATCCCAGGAAGTGGTAGCAGGAAGCAGAAAGGTATGTAAGGTGTGAGGACCTGGAACTAGAGGCTTTTAGCAGCAGTCCAACTGAGACCCTCAGGGGTGAGGTCTCAGAGGCTTTCAGTCTGAGGATTCATGGAAACAGGATCCACTGAGGAGTTGGTGAGGTGAGGTTGGCTGTGGCTTGTTCTCTTCCTCTGATCTTTCAGCTTTTACCCCAATATCTGGCTCCAGGTTTTTTATTAATAAGACTGTTTAGTAATTCATGTTACAGAAAGTGGAGAAGAATGTCAGCAACCCAGATGGAAAGTTCGTGCCTCTCTCTTCTCCTGCTATATACACTCTGACAAAAGGGAATTAAGGGAGAAAGGGTTTACTTTTGCCGTTAGTTCACGGAACAGGTCATCATTGGAGCAGTCAAGGCACCAGGACTGTGAAGCAGCTGATCACACTGAATCCACATCATAAACCACTGAGGGAATGTGCTTGGCTGGCCTCTTTATTGTGCAGCCTAGGACCCCAACCTGTAGAAAGGGCTCACCTACAATTAGGATGGATCTTCCCACATGAATTAATGTAATCATGAAAAACCCTCAGAGGGATCCCCAGAAGCCCATTTCCCAGGAAATTATGTTCTTTTTTCAAGTTGACAAATAATATTAACCATCATAGCAGTAAAATAGATAAAAAAAAACCCCTCGGTAATATGAATGAAAATTATCAGCAATGTAAATGAGAAATTCATCATGGAAACTGGAATTTTTGCAAATTCACTCAATGAAATTATACAAGGAAAATTCCCAAACCTGTGGAAAAAAATGGACATTCAAACACAGGGGCATTAGACCAAATAGATATGACCAGAGAGCTACTCAACAGCACGTTATAGTAAACATGCCTGAAGTACAAATCCAGGAAACAGAATATTAAAATCTATAAGGGAAAAACGCTGTGGTGGTTTGCATGAGAAATGTCTCCCTTAGTCTTGGACATTTGAACACTTGGTCCTCAGTTGGTAGCACTATTTGTGGGGATTAAGTGTTGCAGTGACTGGAGAAAGCCAGTCACTGGGGTCAGGCTTTGATATTAAAAAGCCTCCTCGCCTGCTTCCATTTTGTTCTCTCTTTGCCTCATGCTTGTGGAAGGTGTGAGCTCTCAGCTTCCTACTGCTTTCTTCATGCTTGTACCTGCTGTGATGCTGTCCCTACTGTTAGGAACTCCACCGCTCTGCACCTGTGTGACAAAATAATACTCTTTCTTCTGCAAGTTGCCTTGGTATTCTATACAAGAACAGAAAGGTAACTAATACAAATGCCAATTCAGTTGCAAAGGCAACCGTATTTAAACAATGCCAATCCTTTTATCAGAAACCCTAAATGCCAGAGAATAATGGAAAATATTTTTTTAAACCCAGTAAGTAGATAATTGCTAACTGTGAGTACTATATTCAGCAAAGATATCTTTCAAATAGATATTTCAAGATAAATGCTAATTAAAACAATTCATAGCAACCATGCTCTTCCCCAAACACAGAAGAATAAATACAACATGAATTATGGCAGCCCAGGAAGGGATTTTATGAAAGGAGTACACAACAAAAGAAGATCCAGGAAAAAAACATGCTCATCATGTTCAACACTGAACTAGCAAATCACTAACGCAAGTAGGGGAGAAAGAAAAGGACAATGAACAACCAAGAAGACAACCAGCAAATTTAGAGGACTCATCAGACTTTTCTCAGCAACAGTCATAAGTATAAATGGTTTTAGTTCTCTAAAGATGAAAACTAGATGGTTGGATTAAAAAAACAAACAAAAACAAGATCCAACTGTTTATTGTCGCCAAGAAACACAAATCCATAACATAAACAATGACAGTTTGGGAGCTAAAATGTGGAAGTCAATTTACTAAGCAAACAAAAGCCAAATATAAGCTTTTGTAATGTAATTATTGAAATATCTCATGAGTAGACTTCAAACCAAAGTCATCTAGAAAAGATAAGGGTTACTGTATATTAATAAAGGCACAATATATCAAGAACTAAGTTTAAACCATATATGCACTGAATATTGGGGCTGGCATTTGGTTTCATAAAATACTTGAGAACATAAAAGGAAAAGATAGGGGCTGCTACAGTTATAGTGAGAGATTTCAATATTCATTAATAGACAGTTCATCTTAACTAAACATCAGTCAAGAGACTTCAGAGTTAAACACTACCATGAAATTTTCTCTAAAATAGGCAATATTTTAGATCATAAAAAGTCGTAACAGATACAAATGCATCAATGAAAATTCTTATATTTAATAAGATTGTGATGGCGTAAAACTAGAAATCAGTAGGAAGAGAAACCACAAAAAATATACAAATATTTGAACTCTTGGATTTGATAATCACTTTCTGCGAAGTAGGATACAAAAATCAATACAAATACTAGTAATTTTTCTATATACCAATAATTTGCTGAGAAAGAAGACAGGAAAAAGAAAAGCATTCACAGTAGCTTAAAACAAAACTAAACTAACCCAAAACCAACCAAACAAAATTAGTCAGAAGTATCCTAACCAAGGGGGTGAAAGGCATCTATAGTTATTACTTTAAAACACTGGAGAAAGAAAGTACTGGAAAACAGAAAGATCTCCAATGCTCGTGGATTAGCAGAATTAATATTGTTCAGATGAGCATGTTACCAAAAACAACCTTAAGATTTCATACAATTTGTTTCAAAATTACAATGACATTCTTCATAGAACTAAGGTAACAAATCACGAAAATCCATGTGGATGTACAGAAGACATCAAATAGCTGGAGCAATCCTTAGAACAAGAAGCAGTGTTGGAACTATACCTGATCTGAAACTACACTACAGAGCCTCCGTAACAAAGGAAGGGGTGCTGACATCAAACCAGGCACACGGAGAAGTGCGATAGTGAAGAGACCTAGGAAAAAACTCACACCGCTACAGCCATCGTCATTGACAACGGAATAAAAACCACACATTGGAAAATGGCCTCTTTAATAAGGGACACAGGGAGAAGCAGAGGAAGGAAGTATACACACATTTCTTATTCTACACAAAAATAAGTTAAAGATGGATTGAAGACCTTAGTAGAAGACTCAGAACTGATAGCAGAAAACCAGGAAGCCAGTTGAAGATAGAGGCACAGGGAAAGGCTTTCTGAATTGGCTGCCAGTAGCACAGGAAATAATGTAAAGAACTCACAAATAGTGTCACACAGAAATTGAAAGCTTCTTCACTGCAAGGAAAATATAAACAGAATGAAGAGATAGCCCTCAAATTAAGAGAAAATCTTAATTATACATTCAATAGGGTTTGATATTTAGGATATATCATAAATACCCTAGTTTAAACATCTAAAGCCAAACCATTCTATTAATGAACTAAATACAATACTGTGCTATAGTGTATTTAGTCCATTCATCAAAATCAAATTAATGAACCAAATACACTCTCATCGAAGAAGAAATATAATCAGGGCTGGAGAGATGGTTCAGACATTAAAGGCTAGGCTTACAATCAAAAAAAAAAGAAATATAGTCATATTTGATATATTTGAAAAAAGTGTTCAAAAATCTTTAGCCATCAAAAAATGCAAGTTAAAACTGCATTAGATTCCATTTCATTCCAGTCAAAGTGTCAGAGAAAACAAATGACAGTTGGAGCTGGTGGGGACTTGGAGGAAGGGGAACATGAGAGAAAGCTAGCAGAAAAAAAAGTAAAGCATGGGCATGCCAAGAATGAACACTGGATCTTTCCCCTAAGGTGCTGAGTATGACATGGCCAGGGGAAGAGGAGAATGTAACCTTTGAGCTAGAGATCAGAAAGATCTGCCCCAGGCTTCGAGATAAAAGTTACTGAGGAGAACTTCCATTACCAGAAGTTCACAAGCATTGACGAAAACTTTAAACCCTCTCTCTCTCTCTCCCTCCCTCCCCTCCCTCTCTCCCTCTCTCTCTCTCTCTCTCTCCTCTCTCTCCTCTCTCTCTCTCCCCCCCTCTCTCCCTCCCTCCCTCCCTCCCTCTCCCTCCTCCCTTCCCCCTCCCCCTCTCCCCTCCCCCTCTTCCCCTCCCCCTCTCTCCCACCTTCTCTCAGATACATAGGTTAATAAAGATGTGAAGAATTAATTAGAAAGGATCACTGTTATCAATACTAGCCAGCACCAAAGCTAGAAGAATTCCAGAGCAAACCTACAGGCTCTTGGTGGTACAGAGATTCACTGCACTGGTGTGCAGAGTTCTGTAGATTTGTAGGGGAATCAGTATCCTTTCACAAAAGAGAGGGCCAAAAAGTTTTCAAAGAGAGAGACGAAAGAGCATCTTTCTGGTCTTGGCATTGGCTTTTTAATTGTAGACTGATTTAAATACTTACTTGAGAGCCAGAAGCACTGGGTTCATGTGGAATGGAGAACCTGCAAGGCAAACTTTTAATTTATCCTGCTTGTACAATTCACATCTATCTATTTATGTCATTCTCTTTCTTACACATACACACATATCTCCAAACACCTGGAGGAGTGAGCAATTAAGGGAGAGAGTTAACTACAAATGACCAATTTCAGAATTAGAATCTGGAAACTAATTATTGGAAATTAAGCACAAGATAAGTAGTGTAATAAATGTAAAAATGTTAACAACAGTCTCATTACTTAGGAATTGTGACCCAGCAAGTGTGAAAGGGAATAAAATCACCAAAAATAAAAACAATTATAAGAAATAAACCTGGAAACTAAAAGGGCTTCTACTTTTGGGTAAACATGAAGGCCTCATCTCATGGAGAAACAAACCACTGCTTTGTAACTTATTCATTGGAGGAAGAACATACATTGTAAATTTTCCTGGGAGGATCCTTAAAACCTGTTATAGCTAGTCTTATGTCATCCAAAAGCTCATCTTAGTTGTTAATTAAAACATATTTTTGGAGGTTTCACCAGCTCAATCACAGTTTCTGGTACATTTTAGTATAGGGTATGCTATTGCCTGATTTTATAATCAGCCATGAATAAAAGACACACGTTTAGACAGTATTTTCAGTACAGCCACTGAATGAATAGTCTTGGTATCATGGGGCAGAGCCATAGAATCTGCTCAAACCTATTGAATCAATGACTCTGGAGGGTAAGCCTAATAACCTGGTACCCAGTGTCTATAAATGCTTCTTATGTGCCATGCTACATTCCTTAGGTTCTGGTGTATAGAAATGATGGTCATAGAATAACTGGTTAAATATTCATTTTACAGGGTATCATTTGTAACTCATATGCTTGTCTAGTTCCCCGGTTGCATCTTTACTGGCATCCTGCCATTACCATTATAGAATTATGACAATGTGGGTAAAATAATTATTTCAGTGCTTTTTTCATTATCTTTCATCCATCTGGAATTATAACCTGGGAATCCCCCTGAAGTGTCAGCTCCTCACAATATATGCCATGTGTGAGTGTGTCATGAAAGCCTTGCTGTCATTTATAAACATATGTGCTTCAACTCAGCATTTTAATGCACCTACTAATGGTGTGCAATGTTAAACATCTGCTGATATAATTAAACTAACTTTCTCTGTGTTTAGGCTTTCAGTTACACAAGAGAAAGAATCCTTCCTATGAAAACAGCAATGGATAATTCAGTGGAGTGGACAGGAATCATCCCTTCTGCTTCAGGTGAAACCACACTGTGGGAGGAAAGTGTGTAATAGAGTCACTTGACTCCACTTAGAAAACATTTTTTTTTTTTTGGTAATTGATATAGATTAAGAATTAGATTGAAACCTACTGGGCAAACCTGATAGGATGACTGCTTTCTTCTTTATTTAAAATGTTATCCCTAGTGGAAAAAGAGAACCTCACTCTAGTCATTGTTTTGATGGCTTTCTGTATTTCTCCGTTGTCCCACATGTGAGCGGTGGCCAACCTGAACAGAAAGGGTTCACTGTGCCTTCTCAACTTCTTGTATTTGAAAGGATGAGTAAGGTCTTGGCTGACAGATTTCAGCTGACGCCTGCTGTTTCTAAAAGAAAGGCTAGCTGATAATCCCCTACCTTCACTAACATTGCAAAATCAGCAGATGCGGTACACAAATAAATCCATTTGCTTGCAGAGTCATACAGCCCTTTAGAAGGAGAGTCCAGAATTTTATACACAGTTTCCTAACATCACACATCAGAGGTTCGCTCATGGAAAAAAAAAGAAAAATAAAGACTTCTGGTAGATAAATTTCATATTAATTTATAGTAATTTAGTTATTGGACTACACAACTTTAAATCCTCCTTTTTTCTGAAGAGTCTACTAAAATGGGGAAAGATAATGAAGTAAAAATAATCATCTGTGTCTATTTTTTAAATATTTAGATGTTAGGTTGTTTTTCTTTATTCCTTCTAAGATGTGATAAAATTTGTATTTATGTGAATTCCAACAGGATGTTCATACTTTTTTTTTTTTTAAGTTCCAATGAGGTACTAAACCTGTTTTCAGCCCTAGTGTTTAAACTTCAGTAGAGATTTACATAGACAGATAAAAGGTGTTCTCAGTAGGAATGGAGACAGTTTCTAGGCATCAAAAGTCCATACTTGACTGAAACAACTGTCTCCAAACCACCAGGAACAAAGCATTTGCCTGTCCGCTTCTCTGGATCCCAAGTTTGCACACCCACACACACACACCTAGCTTCGTACTTCGCATCTCCACTTCCATCTCCCAGGAGCATCTTAATTTGAACACAACCACAAAGTTGATTCCACATCCCAGCTTTCCTCTCTCTATGTCCTTCCAGTTGGAATGTCTTCAACAATCTCTCCACTGCTCATACTAAACATATAAGGGATTCTTTTACAACTTACATCCCATCAAGCTCTTTAGGCTTCATCTCCAGAAATGACTCTTACTTCCCTCTCCTCCTCCAAGCCACTACTGTCTTTTGCTTTAGCTGATGCAAAGCCTCCACGTCTCATTTTCTACTACATCATTTTATTCTTCACTTCACCACCATTGCAACTTTTGAAAAGGTGGGCCATGCATGTTACTCACTGCTGGAAACTCAGCTTTCATAGTTTATATCACTAAACTAAGAATAATAGTGAAGCTACTTTCCATTGTCTGCAAGACATCTCTCTCTCTCTCTCTCTCTCTCTCTCTCTCTCTCTCTCTCTCTCTCTCTCTCTCTCACACACACACACACACACACACACACACACACACACACACACTGCCCTCTCCCCTCTGCCTCTTCCATAGCCTCCCTCCCTGCCCTTTCCTTACTATGCATTTGCCATCTTAGCTTCTGATGTTTCACAGAAAATTCAAGGCATTTGAAGTCATAGCCTTTCTACTCACTTTATTTTGGCTTTGCTTTCTACAAGTCCAATATACAGGAGTGGGGGTGGGTGATCTTGTCCTGGGGGGTTAGCAATAGGATGTTTCAGCTTCCTATTGCTGCTATAACAAGTAACCACATACTCTTCATCATAAAAACACAGATTTATTATCTTACACTTGCAGACATTTGGAGTCTATGATGATTTCACTGGCTGAAATGAAGGTGTCAGATAAACTGCCCTGCTTTCCAGAATATGTAGGGATAATCACTTCTCTTGCTCCCACCATCTTTAATGGCTACATGAATTGCGTATCTCAGAGAAAAATCACTTCACTTCCCTTGTCACAGTTCCCCTTTTTCCCATGACACCTGTTTCCCTCTTACAAAGATCCCATTGCAAGATCACCAACTTAACCATATGTGTGAGTTCCTTTTGACAATGTATGGTAACATATTCATAAGTTTGGGGGCTTAGGACTTGGGAGTGTTTGGGGACCATTATCTTGCCTACCACAGAGAGTTGTGTTCTTTCCCCTCACCAACCCCACAGCTTGACAAGAACAAGAGGAGTGAGTTTTGGTCTTGAAAATGAAAATCCAGTTTGGATTACTCCAGCTTTGACATAAAGCCTGGTGAAGACTGAGCAAAGTTTAGTGAATCAGCTGAGAAGTTCAGTAGCTATCACTCAACTTCACACATTTATGGAGTAGCTGCTATGGGCATGTATATCTCCACAGTGCACTTTATCAGGGTGTATTTCACCCTACTTGTTGACACTTTGTGAAATGTCATTTTATTCAGATGGTTTTTCATCTTCAAAGAGGTTATCAAGTTAATCATTTGGCCATAGCATATACTTTTAAATATAGTAGGGGCCCATGCATCCTATTTTTTTTATGTATGAGAGCGGACCTATGGGTAAGCAGCCAGATGGGCAGGAATGAAGATACAGATAACAAAGCAACAGGGACAAGTCAAGTCTCCTGAGCTGACATCCGTGACATAGAAGATGGTGATAGTCCTCAATTTATTGACAGGTCAAGATGATGAGGAGATTGGGGACAGTTCTGTGAAGTAATTTTTGAGTTTCAGGAACATTTCATGTTGATTTTCCTTTGGTGTTTAAAACTAGGCAATTGTGTGATTTTTTTTTTATTTTTTTATTTTTTATTTTTTTGCCAAAGTGTCACTGCCATTGAGTAGAAATACGACAGGCAGAGGCATGGGGTTCTTCTGTGCTTCTACCAAATACTGCATCCTTTCTCTAATCATACCTCAGTTCTTCATCATTTAATGAATATAAACAGTTAGCTTGAACTGTTTGGGAGGCATCCAGGCAGTGGGACCGGGACCTGTGGCTGTTTGGAACCTGGGGCTTATGCAGGGACACTTAGCTCAGCCTGGGAGGAGGGGACTGGACTTTCCTGAAGGAATCTACCAGGTTGAACTCAATCCTCAGGGGAGTCTTTGCCCTGGAGGAGATGGGAATGGGGGGTGGGTGGGTGGGGAAGGTGGGGGGGCGGGAGGGTGGAGGACAAGGGAATCCGTGGCTGATATGTAAAATTAAATTAAATTATAAAATAAAAAATACAACATAAAAAACCAGGGGAAGTATAATATGTCTGCATCTTACTTCCTGATCTTTCTGCAGAAATGTAAAGTCATAGGAGTTGAAAATGGCACTGAAGTGACCCTTCATCTGTCCTTTTGATTAAAAACCTTTTCCGCTCTATCATTCTCTGCTTTATTCTCTTGTGACAGGGTCTCTCACGGAACCTGGAGCTAGCTAGCTGTGTTTCCTTGGCTAGGCACAATGCTCCCCCATTTTATTGTTTAAGACCAAGCACAACTATTTTTAAAAGAAGTCGGCATCTCTCATACCCATGTGTGTAGAGTCAGTAGTACCTTGTGTGTCCTGCCTTTGTTCACGGCACTGTCCAGTCTAGCTGCTTAGTTGTTTACTCATTACCCATCTTTCCTCAGGTGGGAAGAGGATACTCAAGGGAGAGGCTTTGTTGAATTCATAACGGGTCCTTGATCTAGTCCCACTAATGTAAACTGGCAACTATTTTTAATTTAAAGATTAAAAATTAAATTATGCATATATGTGTGTCTCTGTATGAGTATGTGTAGGTGGCTACAGAGTCCAGAGGTATCAGATCTTCCTGGAGCTGGATTTACAGGTAGTTAGATGGTTAGAACCATCTTAAGTGGGTACTGGGTGCAGAGCTCAGGTCCATTGCAAGAGCAGTATGCACTCTTTACCACTGAGTCATCTCTCCATCCTAGAATTGGTGACTTTTTTTTTTTTTATATATTACTAGTAGCCAGGATCTTCTGCTAAATACAGAACAATAAAAAGAACAGAATTGCCAGGAAAAATTACACCTTATTGCATGTGTGACTGACAAAGTAAAACTAAAAACTGCCCAAAGGATCACCAATATCATGAGAGAGAAAAGAGCATGCAAGCTGCATGAATTTTGCAAATTCCTATGCTATCCAGTGGTCCTTGCTAAGTGAGAGTCTGTTTCTACAGGTAGTCATATGCTTACCCGAGACTAGGCTACTGGCTCCCAACAGTGTAGGTTCTTCCCCTCTTTTGATTTGCTGATGTGAGATTATTTATTCCTTGAGTTTTCTTGGGTGTGGTTATCTTGTTTAGGTTGAAGTTTTCCTTCTAGTGTGTTGTGCAGAGCTGGATTTATAGAGAGATACTGCTTAAGTTTAGTTTTTCGTGGAATGTTTTTCTTTCTCTGTCTACTGTGATTGAAAGTTTTGCTGGGTATAATAGTCTGGGCTGGCCTATATAGTCTCATCTGTGGTCTCTCAGAGTTTGTAGAACATCTATCCAGGTCCTTCTGATTATTAGGATCTCCGTTGAGAAGTCAGATGTTATTCTAGTGGGTCTGCCTTTATATATACTTGGTCTTTTTCCCTTGCAGCTTTTAATATTCTTTCTTTGTGCTGTACATTTTGTGTTTTGGTTATTATGTGTTGTGAGTAATTTCTTTTCTATTCCTGTCTATTTGGTGTTCTGTATGCTTTTTGTACCTTACTTGATAGGGGCCTCTTTCTTTAGGTTAAAGAAATTTTCTTATATGATTTTATTGAAAGTATATTCTGTGCCTTTGGCCTGGGTTTCTTCTTCCTCCTCTATTTTTATTTGTAGACTTGGTATTTTCAGTGTCCAGGGCTTCCTGGATGTTTTTATCCTGGTTTTTTTTAGATTTAACATTTTTTTAAATGAGGTATTCATTTCTTCTACCTTGTCTTCAACACTCGAGATTCTGTCTTCCATGTCTTCTGTTTCTTGTATTCTGAGGTTTTTGTTTGATTTCCTAAATTTTCCATTTCCATTTCTCTCAGTTATGGCTTGCTTTAGTCTCTCTCTCTCTCTCTCTCTCTCTCTCTCTCTCTCTCTCTCTCTTCTAGTATTTTGAGACAGGGTTTCCCCATGTAGCCCTGGCTGTCCTGGAGCTCACTCTGTAGACTAGGCTGACCTTGAACTCAGAGATCTGCCTGCCTCTGCCTCCCAAGTGCTGGGATTAAAGGCTTGCACCACTACCATCCAGCATGATTCTATTTCTTTGTTAAATTCTGCTTTTATGTTTTGAATAATTTTTATTATTTCATTCTACTGTTTGTATTTTCACAGACTTCATCAAGGGACTTAATCATATTCTTTTAAGGTCTTTGAACATATTCATAATAGCTACTTTGAAGTCCTTGTCATGTGCTTTGTATTGCATTTCTCAAGGCCTACTGTAGTGGGATTACTGGATTTTAGTAGAGGCGTATTATCTTGGCTGCTATTGATTTTTATTTATTTATTTTTTATTTTATTTTATTTTTTTGCACTAGGGTCTATGCATTATGGTTTGGGATGATTGAAGTAATTCCAGGTGTTGATATTTGGTCTTGTCTTTGTTGGGTGTGTGTTCCATTCTTTTATTCTGTTGACTTCTCTGGATCTTAGGAATTCGTGGTAGCTCTGATAGGGAGTGCTTCTGCAGTTCAGTTGGTGGCAGCAAGGAATAGAGGTGGGCTAGGAGAAAAGGGGCTTCAGGAAAGAGCTAAGGGAATCCTGTTCACACCTAGAGGTGGACTTCATAGGAAGTTGGGGATGAAGTAGGAAGCAGAGATCTTGCAAGTATGTTGCAGTAAGGCAAAATGTTATTTGGAGAGACATCTGGGATTAAGGGCTAGGGGGGACTCTGTATCCTAACCAAGAGTTGGAGTCTCTAGTGTGTGAGGTTGAAGTGAGCAGGGACACCTGTAAGCAGGTTGTTACTAGGCTGAGGGTGAGAATGAAGGGCTCTTAATGGAGGACAGGAAGGATAATGTGATATACCTACCTGAGTCCCTGCCAGGTGTGGCCACTGGGGATCCCTGGTAGAAAATATCTGTAGATATCAGGGGCGGAAAAAAAGGAATGGGATGGGCTAAAATGGGAGCTGAGAGGGTCCACAGGAAGGAGGAAAGCTGGGTCCATTCCAAGGTTTTGCAGAGTCCCCAGGGAATGAATGAAGGGTGAGAGGATGGGCCCATGCTACAGGGCTGGAGAAGAGACTGGAGAGATTGTAATGTAGGACAAGAAGGAGAGTGAAAATTGGTTACCTGAGTCCCAGCCTGGTGTGGCCACTGGAGGTCCCAGGTGGAGAGTGTTTCCAGGTATCTGCAGCTGACAAAAAGGGATGGGAAGAAGGAGGAGAGCTGGATCTGCCATGATGTTCATGGGAGTGACCCAGGACTGGATGTGGGGTAGGAGGAGAGGCCCCTGTAAGAAGTTGGTTATGGGCTGGGAGTGTGACTGCACAGGGGATTAGGGGGCAAGAAGGAGAGTAGAAATCTCCTACCTGAGTTGAGGTCCTGTGTGGCTACTGAGGGTCCCAGGTAGAATATATTTCTAGGTTATCAGCAGCAGACACAAAGGAATAGGAGTTGGCTAGAAAGGGGTGTGTGTGAGAGGATCCACAAGAAGAAGGAAAGCTGGGTCTACTGCAAGGTTGGGGGAGTCCCCAGGGGATGGAGATAAAGTTGGAGGACAGGCCCCTGCAAGCAGTCTACTACAGGGTTAGGGGTGAGGCTGGAGAATTGTCATGGAGGACAGGAAATGAGCTACATGGGGGAGGGGGTGCTGGTAAAGAAGGTTCATAGGAAGGAGCTAATATAACATTCTTAGGAAAAGCAATTAGAACAATAGGCAGACTCATCTGGAAATGGTTGCCACCCATGTCACAAAGTTCATATCACAGGTTGGGAAGATGGCCCGGTCAGAAAAGTGTCGAACCCACTTAAGAAGGGCATTGCAGCATGTGTTTGCAAGCCCAGCGCTGGGGAGGTAGAGGTAGGTGGATCTCTGGTGCTCACTGGCCAGCCAAACTTGCCTGATGGTCAATTTCCAGGAAAAGTGAGAAACTTGAAAAAACAAGGTGACCTTCTCCTAAGGAACAACACCTGAAGTGGATCCCTGACTGTCACAGGGCACACAAGTGGCCACGTACCTTCACACACATGTGCACCTGCACACACATGAACACACATACATGGACATGTATATGCAAGCCATAACTCAGACATCCCATGCTCAAATATTCAGAGGTTGCAGTATTTGCTTCACCATCAACTTGCTTTGTGATTTTGATTAAATTAAAAAATGCCAACCAACAAAGGAGCCAACTTCAGGCTCTGCTAAGTGAAAATCCTGTTACTTGGAATGTCTCCTGAGCCTCTGATGGTCTAGCCTACACTGTCCCTACTTCCAAACAGCAGAGGACTGCAGAGGTTTGCAAGATCACGTTGCATTCCCTAATAGCTGGCGTTGGAAAGGGCAGGCGACACAGGATGCTACTAGGTCAAAGGAAACAAACACTTGATATTATGTCTGGGTTTTAGGGAGCGAGTGTGTGCTCTGGGGGACCTCTGGAGTGTTCATGTAAGATAGGAAGTTTATGAAATCAATCCATTACCACTCTGTTCTAGAAGCTACTGTCACAGAGGAGGAACAGAAGAGACATTATCTTATTGTGGGTAAGAGCCATAAGCCAGCAGGGACAGATTTAATAGCAACTGAGACCGCAGTGACAGCCAGGAAATGACACCTGGCCAGAGATTGATTGACATCTTCATGCTGTGTGGAAGCAGGTGGTGGTAATGAATCTGGAAAGACGCTCGGGACTGGCCATGAGAATTGTCCTGGGATTATAAAGGATGAGACAAAAAATATTTCTGGCATAATCAGCCATTTTAGAGAGGGGAAATTGGTCTTTCTAAATGTGAAAGCAGTCTATGGCCATGCCACCTTGAATAAGCCCAATCTTGTCTAATTGTGAAGGCGTGAGGGACAGTAGGATGTCAAGCAAGAGCTTTGGGAAGGGCAGGAGGACAGCTGCCACTGGGGTTTCTCGAAGTTTGGAGTCATAAACACCATGGAATAAGAGCTATGCCCTCATCCCCTCATGCTCCATTGAACAGTTGTTTAGTGAGGCTCGGGATCTGCCTTTTGACGACAGAATGAGTCCATTGTCAGGGGAAATTTTTGATGACTTGTTTTTCTTAATTTTAAAAATGAAAATTTACAATAAGTCGTTAGCTAATGAAGCTAATGTAAAGACGAAGTTAATGGTACAAACTATCTAGCTCCCAACATGATGCTCCCAGGAGTCCCAGCCATCAGCCATCTTATTACCGTATAAAATGAGATTCACTTTGGAGATTCCAAGGGCTCTCAGAGCTGCCAGGAAACAGAGCCAGAACCTAAATATTTGTTTTTGACTAAATATTTGTTTTTGACTAAATTTTTTTTTATCACATGACACTTTCTCTTAAATTACTCCTTTGGTGCCAGATTTCTAGAAGTATGATTTTTATAATCTAAGAACTTTCATCTTATTAAATTAGTTAATACTGATTATATAAACATGAGACGCAGAATTCCAATTTTCTTTCTTGGATAAAGGCTTTTAAACAAGGAAGTTGATCAGTGATGCATACTCACTTGTCCAGAGAGATGTTTCTGCATTTATTGCCGATGAACTAAGGTTTATGAAAATCTTTCCCCAAATCTTTTAGACTGTCAGAAGCAATTGGCCTAGAGTCTTTATTTTGTGCTGTGTATATTACCTACTAGGAATATAGTTAGTATGTTGCAATTATATATGATAATTCAAGGTTATCAAGTTGTGTGGGCTATTTGGGAGGAAGATGTATAAATAGTATCATTAATAATATTTTGTTTAGTGCTATTTGTTCAGCAGGCAGTGGTCATCTTTTTAGTGGAACCCCAAATTTATTACCTCACACTCCATGAGCCTCCATTTCTAGTAGATACAGGGAGGGATATTACTAACACATGTAGAGGGTTGTGCCAGAGAAGAGCATTGGGCACAGGGAGCCTGAGTTTTTTACAATGTTCCATTCAGTCTTCCTTCCCTGTGCTTTGGAGGGAAACAGCATCTCTGTTTAGTTTTACAAACACCTTTGGAAATACAGCCCACCACAGGCACCTGCCAGCAAGCTGTGCAGAAACTTGAGATACCCACAGAGAATCCCAGTATATTCATATGTCTTCAATATTTCTGTTCTTAATTTTGATATTCCCACTGTTATAAGATGGCTCTTTAGTTAGGGAACAATAATTTCATCTCAATGAACTGGATATATCTTCTCATATGGTTCAATATGACAACCAGAGATTTTAGTCTTGACTTTCACGAGTTCTTGTTGGCAGCTCTGACTGCCACATGAGGCCATCTCAGCTCAGGTACACTGAATTCAAATCATATGCTCTTTGAATTTGAGGCAGTGCCAGCTACCACCAGGTGGCAGCATTGCTGGGCTGGATTTTTGTATTTCTCAGATATCCATGAAATACAACTATTCTCCTCAACTTCTTAAAGACTTTTAAACTTGATGCAATCTCACACTTACATTTTCCATTTCATGTATCTCATATTTGGTTTGAATCACTTAATTCTAGGTAACAAATAATACTCGATGTATGGACTAACATGACCAATCTATTGTTCCTACTGTATTTTCGTCTAAGCCTCTTTGACAACAGTAAAACAATTTTTTTAGAAGCATAAACTTAGGGAAATAACTTTTTAAGGCTTAGAAAAAAGTCCATAAAAAGATTCACTGATTTTGTTTTCTTTATATGACTGTCAGCTTTTGTCTGTCATTTTCCCTGAGAATGTAATTGTATAGGTATGATCAATATGCTAGTTTAGTTTATGCTAGTTTAGTAAGGCAGTGGTTGTGGTTTCACCTCTAAGATCTATGACTTCACTAGCCTGGGTGGTTGGCTAGGTTTCCAGTACCAGGCATGGCTTCCCTTTTGTTGAATCAGTCTTAATGAGCTGTTTGTTACTGAGAAGGCGTGAGTATTGCACATGTAGGGTTATCGTGCTATACTGGCCATTGCTCTGGTTAATATTGCTGAGTAGGACTATTGGTTGCTTCTTTCCTTTGGAAGCTTGCATAGTGACTTCTGGTACCCTGAAACCTAGTCCTCAGGGAGGAGGCTCTTTGGTTAGATCCAGCTCGGGCGCCCTTGGTACTGTGTCTGAAATCTTAAGCAATAGGGACTTACCTTCTATATCTGGGAGGCAGCCAATGGTAAAAGCAATGGCCTACATTTTGGGAGTCTCTTGGGTACCCCTGACTAACAACTCAAGAGGAGGCTTCTCATGCCTGGTGTTGAGGTTTTTGTAGGTAGTCTATTGTCAGCCCAGATGGGAAAATTATATTTAGAGTATATATGTGTGCTCAGCCTTATTATGTATTATATATGTTTTCAAGTAGACAGATATCAATAAAATTCCTTATAACATTTTTAGACATTCTTACTGTTATTTTACCCTCCTCTTTCCTTCTTCTATATTTATTTCCCTACCCTCTCCCTAATTAAAGCCTCATCATTTTCCTATTCTCCCCTTCAAATCCCTTGTGTTCTGCTGTTCCCTTCTCTACTGTTCTTACCCCTTTGACTTTCCTGGTTCCTGCCATTATTCCAGGTTCTATACTCACACCTGAAGACTTGGAGCCAGGAACTGCAGATAAGAGAGAACACATAACACTTGTCTCTCCAGGTCTAGGTTATTCAATATGATTTTTTTAAGTTCCATCAACTCACCTGCAAAGTTCATGATTTTATTTTCCTTTATAGCTGAATAGTATTCCAATGTGTATTTGCACCACATTTTCATTATCCATTTGCTGGTTGAGGGACATTTAGATTGTTTCTAATTCTTAACTATTTGGTGTATGTCTGTATTCTATTTGCAAATATTTTATTGAACGTTTTGGATTTTGTTCATCAGGGATATTGACTTGTAGTTTTCTTTTTCTTTTTCATTGTTTTGTCTTTAGCCAGTGTTTGTATTAGAGTAATATTGACTTCATAGGAGTTTGGAATATTCCTTCTGTTTCTTTTCTTTTCTTTTAAATAATTTAAAAAGTACTGATGAAGATCTGGTGAATTCTGCCACAGATCCATCTGGACTTGGACTTTTTTACTTAGAAGACTTTATTTATTATTGTTTTAATCCCATTTGTTATGGGTCTGTTTAGGTTGTTGACTTCTTGGTTTAATTTTGGTGCTTTGGCAGAATCTAGAAGTTTGTCCATTTCCTTTGGTTTCCCTAATAAATGGAATGAAGGGTTTAAAGTGTTCCCTGATAATATTTTGACCTTCTTTGGTGTCTGTTGCAATGTTTCCCTGTTCATTTCATAGTCTGTTATTTTGGGTCCTCTACTTCTTTCTTTTGTTTAATTGAGCCAAGGGTCTGTCAATTTTACCTTAGTAAAGAACAAGCTCTTAGATTAGTTGATTATTTATATTGTTTACTTTGTTTCTATTTCATTAATTTGGCTCTGATTTTTATCTTTTCTTGCCACCTAATGGGTTTGGGTTTTGTTTGTTCTTCCTTTTCTCTTTCCTGAAAGTTGCATAATTAAGTCATTTGGGGGGTGTTCTTTCTGATTTTTTTCTAGTTTAAAAGCTTAGAGCTCTAAATTTCTGTCATAACACTGTTTTCAATGTGTTCCAGAGTTTTATTGTGTTTTGTTTTCATTTTCATTAGTTTCAGTTCCAAGAAATTTTTGACTTCTTTCTTAATTTCTTTTTTGAACCAGTTGTCATTCAGTTATGAGTTGTTTATCCTTCATGAGTCTATGTGCTTACTATAGATTTGTTTGTGGTCAATTTTAGGTTTTATTGCCTTATGGTCAGAGAGTGTATGTGGTGTTATTTTAGTCTTTCTGAATTGGTTAAGATTTGTTTTCTGTCCTAGGTTGTAATCTATTTATTATAAGCTTCTGTGGGCTGCTGAATAGAATGTATTTTATTTGGTATTTGGGTGGCATATTCTATAGTATCTGTTGAGTCCATTCTGTGTGATGCAATTTTAATATTTCTCTTTTTTTTTCCCCAGATGACTGGCTTATTGGATAAAATGGGCTATTGAAATCACCTGCTATTAATGGGTTGAAGTTAATCTGTGTCTTTAATTCTAGTAGTACATCTCCTCCTCCTCTTCTTCTATGAAATTGGTTTCACCAAAGTTTGATTCATACATGTTTAGGATAGTAATGTCATCTAGGTTAACTGTTCCCTTGATTAAGATGAAGTGTCCTCTTTAGCTCTTCTGGTAAGGTTTAATTTCAAATCTTTTTGTTGTTGTCAGATATTAAGAGAGCAATGACTGCTTGCTTCCTTATCCTATTCGGTTGGCATTCTTTTGTGAATCTTTTCATTCTAAGGCTGTGCCTATATTTAAAGTATTTAAGTTAAATAAAAATCATTTCTTGTAGACAACAGATAAAATGGATTTTGTTTCTTGATCCATTTAGGCAGTCTGTGTCTTTTCATTGGAGAATCAAGGATGTTAATGTTTAAAGTTATTATTGAAATGTGTGTGTTGATTACAGTCATTGTGCTCTAGTTTGTGTTCTCAGTAGTATTCTGTAATTATAGCTTTGTTTTTTCTTTTCACTGTCTCTAATATGATCATTCCTCTCTTCAACCAGAAATATTGCTTCCTCTATTTTCTTTAGGTTTGGTCTCTTGGCAATACATTTTTGGGCTATCTATACCATAGAGTTTTTCTCTCTCCTTTTAACATGGCAAATAGGTTTACTGAGTACATTAGTCTAGGTTGGCCATTGTAGTCTTTTAGAACTTGGAATGCATGACTCCAGGATCTTCTGGATTTCAAAGTTTCCATTGAGAAATCTGCTGTTATTCTGATGGGTTTTTCTTTACATGTGCCTTGTGTTTTTCCTTTTGTAGCTTTCAATATTCTTTCTTTGTTCAGTATACTTAGTGTTTTTCCTATTAAATACTGTGGGGATTTTCTTTCTGTTCTTGTCTATTCAGTGTTCTGTGTCTTGTATCTGTATGGGTATGTCTTTTCTCAGCTTGGGGAGTTTTCTGCTATGATCTTGTTGAAGGGCTTGCCTATGCTATTGATCTAGGATTCTTCTCCCTCATCTACTCCCATAATTCTAAGGTTTAGTCTTTTCATGGTTCCCCATATTTCCTGTGTATTCCTTTCCTGTGCTTTAATTTTTTTTAATTTTCTTTACTTATTTCATCTAAATCCTCTACTTTATCTTCCTGATATTCTATCCTCTTTGATTCATTCTATTTGGAATAATCTCCTTCAAGTTTTCTAGTTGGATTATTGGGTTTTTCAATTCCATCATCATATCAGCTTGAGTCCTCTTCAATGTTTCTACCCTCTTGTTCAATTTTGTTTTCAAATCCTGGCTTGTCTTCATCACTTCTATCAGCCTTATGTTTGTGTTTTCTAGGACATCACTCAGGCATTTATGATTTTTAAATTTATTGAACTATTTCTTTAAACTTCTTGAATTCTTTGAAGTTTATGAATTTTTTTAAAAATATTCTCTGTCCTGGGGTCCATTTAGGTAATTCAAATTGGAGAAAATTTCTATAGGACTGATGAATACTTTTTGGTGGGTACTAACTTGATCTTTCATATTGTCTGTATTTTTTTTGTAAAGATATCTGGACATGTGAACTTTTATTAATTTATGACTGATATGGACAGATTAGGTTGGAGCAGAACACAGGATATGTATGCTGGATTTGTTTTAAAGGTTGGATATGGCTTGGGTGAAATGATGCCATTTGGACACAGGGGACTGGGATAACATGCAGGCTGTACATTCTGGTCTAAAAGTGGAATTTGGAAATAGATCCAAAGACTGAAGAGAGTGATTGAGTGAGTGGAGGATTAGGCAGCATCGCCTGGCTAGATCTTGGTGAAGGATGTGCAGGATTTGGCTGGGTTGAGAGACTGGTGTGGCCTGTAAGTTGTGAGTAGGCAGGAAGGGTCCTGGAGGAAGCCTAAAGATTAGAGACAGTACAGGCAGGGTTAGCCAGATTAGACTAGGGCACTGAATGAGGGACTTGGCTAGGCTAGGGTTGGGGAGGGTTAGTGGAGGGAGAGATCAGGCAAAGTCACACATATAGACCCTGGGGAAGAATGTACAGGATCTGTCTGGGTGGGGAGACCACTCCTTTTCATGTTTATCAGCCTTTGGACAGGTAGCATGTATGACTTGTTTAATATGGTTTCATTGACAGTTGTCTCCAAATCACTTACTGCTACTCACAGTTGTAACAAGTCTGTCAAAAGCTTCTTAAACAACTCAACTCTCTCTCTCCACCTCCCTCCCTCCCTCCTTCCCTCCCTCCTTCCCTCTCTTTCCCTCTCTTCTCATAGAGAAGCTGCTCTGTATTGTGATGAAACACAGCTTCATGTCTTCTGTACAGAGGAACAATGAACCAAACAAAGAATATAGCAAGAAGCAAGTCTCCCAAAGCAAGCAGATCTTTAAATTTTTAGAATCAGCAGCCACTTAAGTGATAAGGGAAATCTGTGTCCTTTTAGAAATTTTATGCACGTATACAAGCATGTGCATGCATGTGCATATGAATGCATACATGCATGCACCTGTGTGTACATACACACTATACTAATGTGAACATTAAAAAAATAAAATATTGTGTTTTGTAATTTCATCCAACAATTATAATTTATATGATAAGCACACAGGAGCTGGTGAGATGACTTGGTGATTAAAAGCATTTGCTGCTTTTCCATAGGACATGGGTTTGATTCCCAGCATCCACATGGCAATTGTCTGTAATTACAATTCCAGTGTATCTAGTGCCCTCTTCTGGCCTCTGGGTGAAATGTACCTATGTAGTGCACAGAACACATAGGCAAAACACCTGTCATTCATATATATATATATATATATATATATATATATATATATATAATCTTTTGCCTGATTTTTAAAAATTTTTTGAAATAATTTTTGCCTATAGTATATTATAATCACAGTTTTTCCTTCCTTGTTTTCTTGCTCCCCATCTCCCCCACCCATCAACACCACTCTTCTTGTTTAACAGCTCTGGCTGTCCTAAAACTCAGAGAGATTTGTGGGGCTCTGCCTCTGAGTGCTGGGACTAAAGGTGTGCACCACCATCACCTGGTCACCACTTCTTCTTTATCTCTTTATTTAGAAAACAATTAGACCAATAAACAAGGAAAGAAAACAAACAAACATTAAAAACAACAACAACAAAGACCTATTCGTGAAATTATTTAGGCCACTCCATGTAGTTAAAAGGGAGGTTTATTTTGTGGGGTAACTTACAAATGAAGGGATAGTTTACAGGGTCTGGAAAAGGTATGGCGCAGTCCGGTGGTGTTCTCTGGAGAACTCTGCTTGGTCTACCTCCAGCATTCAGGGTCTAGGAACCAAGAGAGCCGGTGCATCTGGATCTCAGGTCTTCAGGGTCCTCTCTCGGCCCCGCCTTGTAGGCGTGACAGTTACTGAAGCCTCAATGGGGGTTGGAACTTCCAGATCAAAGCTGGAATGGCTACCCACTACAAAGACCTGTGGAGAAATTCAGTCCTAAGAAGAATGAAGATGATATCTAGGTGGAGGCTGGGGATTTAGAGAGGCACATCTATACCAATGTTTACACTAACTGATTTGACAAAGACCTACTTGCTTCCTTCCCTAGAGTCTCCACAT